>CAKAOI010026996.1:27175-56934 GCA_916701655.1 Sebastiscus albofasciatus
GTTGATAATAAATTACTACGGATAAGTAGCAGTCCTGCTTGTGGCCTCAATTCCCTGTCTGCAGGTCTAAATCCTTATGTTTCTGATACAACACATCACCATAGGACTGGAGCCTCATACAGGAAGTGTTTATTTTCATTTCAACCATGCTGCATGAGTGTCCTTATATTTCTCCTCCTATTGCCTTTTTAAAGACTTTACAATGTGCTTAAATAACAGAATAATAAAGACAAAGTAATCACTGATGATGGCCTGAGAAAGCTGGTTGTGACAAACCTTATATCACAATAAAATGCTTAAAGGTCCTATATCATAATCATTTTCAGGTTCATACTTGTATTTTGTATTCCTACTAGAACATGTTTACATGCTGTAATGTTGAAAAAAAACCTTTATTTTCCTCATACTGTCTGCCTGAATATGCCTGTATTCACCCTCTGTCTGAAACGCTCTGTTTTCGCGCATTTCAACGGAATTGCAACGGAATTGTGTGCTAGGCAACAGCTTGGGTCCATATTTACTTCCTGTCAGCTGATGTTATTTACATACACTGCAACAGTAAATAAACTGGGACACATTTTGAATGTTTATGTTTAAAACCGTGTAATGGTCTAAATATTGAATATTTGTGACATCACAAATGGACAGAAATCCTAACGGCTTGTTTCAAACGCACAATTTCGGAATACGGGCTGTATGTATTTCTCTGTATATTGAGCGCTTTGATAGTTTAACAGTATTTATAGAGCACTTAAACTTGTTTTATAATATAAAAGAAATGAAAATCTCACTTTTTACAATACGGGACCTTTAAAGCGACAGCTCATCCCAAAATCAAAAATACATATTTTTCCTCTTACCTGTAGGGCTATTTATCAGGCTAGATTGTTTTGGTGCAAGTTGCCGAGTATTGTAGATATCGGTCGTAGAGATGCCTGCCTTCTCTCCAATATAATGGAACTAGAAGGCACTCAGCTTGTGGTGCTCAAAGCGCCAAAAAATAAATTTGGAAAACTTATGACATCATGACCCGGTTTACTCAAGATAATCCACAGACCTTGTTGTGAGCAGTTTTTAAGTGGGAACTGTTTTCTTTCCACCGAACTACACCCGCCATCCATATCACCACGCAGAATGTAGCGGGCATCTACTCGTGGACAAGAGGCTCATGTGTATATATTTTATATAGATAGTAGTGGTAGTAGATGGTAGAAAAAAAATAGATTTCCAGCTTCTTTTGTGAGCAGTTTAATGTAGGAACTACTTTCTTTCTACCGAACTACACCCACCACCTAGCACCACTGAGCTAGCTATCATTACAGGCCGGCCAAGGAGGATGCCGTTAATGTTTACATCTTGTGTTGTCACGAGCACCGGCCTCTCGTCCATCAGTATATGGATGCTTCCTTCTGCGTGGTGATATAGTTGGCGGGTGTAGTTTGGTAGAAGAAAATAGTTCCAATGTGAAACGTCTCACAACAAGGTCTATGGATTATTTTTGATTAACCAGGTCATGATTGTGTGTGATGAGACATTGCCGTTTTCCAAATGTATTTTTTTTTCATCTCTATGGCCGAGATCTCCAACACTCTGTAATTCACAACAAAACCATCTAGATTGATAAATAGCACTAAGAGGAAAAATATGTATTTTTTTAATTTGGGGTGATCCTTAAAATCAACCCCACCAGCCCCTGCACTTAAAAGACTGTAGACACAAAAGTATTAATTCTGAGTTGCCATAATAACGGTAAAAGGTGCGAACCTTTCAATCACACAGAGAGAGAGAAAATAAGGTAGTATACCCACAGAGTAGTAATCACTGCATTAAAGCTCACCGCCCTGCATAAATCTGACACACACAGCGGCAGCTGCAGCTGCAGCAGCAGCAGGGCAGCGTGCGTGTAAGAAAGTGAGATTTTGATGACAGTAACATCTGCATTTGACAAACAAGCCCGCCAGGCGTAGAGCAGCATTGATATGATCGCTGTAAATCACAGACGTGATGATGTTTTCTGAGGACGTGGGAGTGTTTCAGATGGAACATTAAAGTCAAGTGTCTGGCTTATGGCTGACGGGTAAAGAGGGTCTTTGTATAGGTAGACTGGGAAAGTGTTTACAGGCATATTACTCTAAGCGGAGAGGCAAGTGGGAGGAATAGAGATAGAGATATATGTACGTACGCGCACACATGGACGCACGGACGCGCACAGTTAACATGCCAGAAACAAAATTACATATGAGAATCATGATTGATTCCCACAGTACTGAGACGGCCCGCAGCTCTGAGTCTCAGGGCGCAGTACACACACACACACACACACACACACACACACACACACACACACACACACACACACGCTCGACTGCAAGAAGGATGATGAAGCTGCTTTCATCCTATTCGTCCATCCGTGTGTTTGCTTGTGTGTGTGAGAATGTGCGTGCGTGCGTGTTAAAGTGGCACAAGGAGGAAGCTGAGAAAATCACATCACGCTGCTTGCAAAGCCCCGTGGGACGACAATCACAGCGTATTTCAGGAAGTCTTTGAGAAGCAGACTCGCCAGGGACTCAGGTGTGTGTATGTGTGTGTATGTGTGGGTAAGAGAGAGAGAGAGAGGGAGTTATCTGAAAAGCAGGTACACAGGCTCAGGACATCTTTGGACTCAGTCACTTTCTCGGCTGTATTTGCACCCAGAGCACGACATTCAAAAGTTTACTGGAAAGTCAAGTGGCCTGGGAAGATAACAAAATGGCCGACTTTTTCACCGCTTAAATAAGCTCGGCTGAACTTCCCTCGCGCCGGTACAAAGCTGCTACATTGGGGCTTATTAAAATATGCATGGTTATTTGGTTGACAACCAAGATGTTGCTTTAAAAGAAAATATAATAATCCCCAAGCAATAACAGTCATGTTTTAACTCCTTTAAACTGTCAGGTATAAATGCTGTAAAAAAGGGTGATAACAGCCCTAATGACTGGGAGAAAATTAACAGGATATGGAGGCAGAGAAGACACCAAACCGCTAAAACAGAGATAATGAGCAAAATTTTGTTGAATTGTTTTTGCACACTGTATTAAATCAAAATCACTGAGTGGCTATAAGGCATCTCAGAAGTCACAAGAAAAGAGTATTTGCTCTTTTTAAATGTCTTATGAGCCTTTTTGCAATTCATAATACATTTATTTTGTACTGGTAAAATAGAAGTGTGTCTGTATTCCAGTTACTACTACAAAATGAGTTCACTTGCATTTGTTTTTTTAATCTGACAACCTAACTGTGTAAATGATTAAAAGAGTCATATTTTACATCTGCGACGGACACAGTTTTCATCTGCATGAATCTCACTACTAAATATAAACCAGGATTAAGGTTTGGATGATATTCCCTATCTCTCCCCAGTGAAGAATGTTTAAAGTGACACTTCTCTCCCCTCCTTCCCTTCTCTCGGTCTCTCTCCCACTCTAAATCCTGTCTTATCTCATCCTGTCCTTCCCTCCAGCTTCTTCTCATCATTCCACTTAAACTCTTTCACTAATGAGTTCCTCCTCCTCCTCCTCCTCCTCACCCCCTACCTCCCCCCGCCCCTCCCCTCACCCTCTTCGCCTTTTCTGTCTTCTCCTGTAAAGACAATGTAAACATCACGGAGGTGGAAAAGGAGAGCGCTCGCCGACTGCGGTCCCGTGACTGAATGTTTGACTTTCTGGGGAAAGGTCAGCAGAGCGCGGAGCAGGAAAGCAGGGAAGGCTTCTTCCCTTTGGAATAACAGATATTAATTAGGTGGGATCTTTCAAAATAAAATACAGTGTGATACACACTCGAACATACATATAGGAACACAAACAGGATTAAAAGGTAAGGCAGTCGCGGTGAAGGAATTTCCCTTGTGGTGATAACGATTGGCTCAACAGTGCGATATGCGCTATTATTGCAACTTTGTTTTTTGCAAATTACTTTAATTGATCCTGATTTTAGTGCTACATACATAAGCTTTGCTGTAAGGCTATGATTAGGTATATTGTTGCTTTTTAAATGACAAATTAAATCCTTCTTTATTGTTAAATGCAGAACAAAGAATGAGACGCAGCGGTTTTTTTTCAGCTGCGCTTTGGTTGCGATGATATGGAATATCAAAATGTCGGCACAAGATAGAGTACTTGCTCTGGATGAAGGGAACCCGCATGGTCTATGTGTATTAATTTCTCCTCCATTGTTGTTGTTTTCAAGCACTTGTAGCCTACATGTAGGATGTGACAGTTGGTCTTTGTGGAGTTTTACCCAAAGCTGAACATTTTTCGACTCTTACAGGCCAGAAAAAAACATCACACATGCAGCGTTCAGCGCAGAATAGACGCTCAGCGACTCGTCAAGCTGCTGCCGTTTGTAGCAAAGTGTAAAAATGCAGCACTCCCATCCATCCATCCATCCATCCACTATCTGTAACCACTATCCTATTCAGAGTCGAGGGGAAGGGGGGGGGACGGGCTGGAGCCGTTCCCAGCTGACATTGGGCGAAGGCGGGGTACACCCTGTACAGGTTGCGGCGTGAACATAGCGGTTGTTTGCCATCCCCTTATTGCGACAGCCCTAATTACAGCTACACCAATACACATCCACACGCATAGAGACAATAAAGATGTCAAACAGCACCTCTTGTGGCAAAATATTACACACAGACAAAGAACAGACGACGCATTGTCCTAAATAAATAAAACTAATACTACCTTCTAGCAATAACAGAAAAAAAATGAAACTAAAAGACCCAAATACAGACACATGCAGATGCAAAAATGACAGTTTGTCAAATACTTGGACCAGACACCAGTTATGTTGACTGAAACCAGGAGCCAGTTATTAACCAAATATACAAAAACACACACAAATATGTAACAGCCTGTTAGATAGGTGTTGGTAATCAGAGAAAGACTAATTTGACTGGTTATATTGATGACTCAGGGACTGATATGGATCTTTGCTTGTGTGGATCTATCTGTGTTTGTGTGGGAGTGGAAATGTGTGTGTAAATATGCTCAGTGCACACATGACGAGCTTGTATGTACTCAGTTATTGTGTGTGGGAGTGTAATGAGGTCTGAGTTGCGGATCCATGGGGACTAACAGTGTTTTATTACAAAATAGTGAGTGTCGTCAAGCTTCTTTACATACTGTATTTACTCTTTAAATCCTCTATTTGAAATCATTCTAATGCATCTAATTACCCTGAGATTTAAGATGAGTTTAGGGTCCCATGGTGATCTAAAGTTATGGAATTTGTGGTATGAGCATCTATCTGAAATATCTGTGTTTTTCCAGCTTTCACAGCTTAAATTGAATCTCCTGCCGTGGGATGAAAACCTGACCGCCAGGGCGGTGTGGAAAGCGAAGGAAACTACAGAGAAGTGCTGTGTCTGTCAACAGGTCAAAGATCAACCCCAAAAGTGAGCTGCCTTTATTTGAAAAAGAAACCTTCCTGACCAAAAAGTCAAGAATAGAAATCCTGTGGTTTCTGTCCTGAGTTCCAGAGATCCTCTGGCAAACTGACACATCCACATGGAGTCATGAAAGTCTACAAAACCATGTCATAGATTCTTTTATTGTGAATAGATAGTCGAAAACGGTGTTGACTTAGCAAAGGAAGGATTTGAGGGGACGTGCGATAAGAGTTTTACATCCACTTGAACAGAGCGGGACCAGAAAGGAGCAGGTTAGTGTTGGAGTCATATTGAATCCAGTGGAGCACATCGCTTCCTTCCATTCCTTTCCGCTCTCTTTTTCTACATCCTTCTCTCCATTTTTCTCTCCATCACTCGGCCGCTGCAGCTGAGAGGAGGCTGGTGACCCTGCAGCAGTCTGTGTGTGTTTCTGTTTGTGTATCTGTGTATCTGTGTATGTGTATGGCAAGGCTAATGGCTATACAACAAACTCCCTCTCTGACAGTTGGCCAGCAGAGAGCATGCTTATAGCACTGCCGAGCGCTGCAGACCAGTAATGGGCGATGTGATACATTTTATTGTACTGCTGTGCCTTCCCTTTCTCTAACCCGCCCTACTCAAACCTTACTTACTGCATTGTGAGGTATACTACTGAGAAATAAATATGTCTGTCAGGTGTCACAAAGCTGTCATAAAACACCTACTTTGCTCCAGTACTCAAAAAGAATCTGCGAGTCAGCTGCAGAAATGTCAATCTAGGATAATATACAGTATGCAGGATTGGGGAATTGTGTAACAGTAACTGTACATGTCGGCTGTACAGCGATTTGTACTCAGGCTTGCCTTGAGATTCTCCACAAGCCAAATATTCTGTGGCAAAAAATCCATCTGTATTTATATTCCAATCAGCCTTTTACCGTTTCATTTTGTAATTAAAATAACAGGAATTTAGTATAATTTAATATGAAAAATAGCAGGAATTTAGTCTTATTTAATATGAAAAATAACAGGCATTTATTGTGCCGTCATATGGGGTCATGTTTACCGTGTTCACGAGCAGAGTCCATACAAATTCCCCCCTCTTGTGGTATTCACGACCTCGTAAGTGGAAAGTTTCTGAAAGCTCAGAGTTTACGACTTGTGACGTGTTTGTTGACGTTGTCAGAAATGGCGGAGGCCATGGAAGTTGATTTTTATTGGTGCATAATAAGTGAATATATTGTAATTTTAATCGCATATTGTTTCTTTTTGTAATTTTATAATATGTCTGAGGAAAATGTTGATATTCATTATGCCTTTGCATTTACTGCATTATGTTACCCACTTGCTAGTATGCTGAATTGTTAGCCTCTGTGGCTTCTAGACGGCGACAGTAACATTAATATTGCCATAGCAGCGGTGTTCTCACGACTTAACCACTGGAATGCCATGCATATTGTATACACGACTTCCCATGTTGCAAACACAAGCTCAAAAGTTTCATGTCAAGACACCATTAATCTTATTTAATATGAAAACTAACAGGAATTTAATATGAAAAATAAAAGGAATTTAATCATATTTGATATGAAAAATGACAGAAATTAAGTCTTATTTAATATGAAAAATAACAGGAATTTAATGTGAAAAATATCAGGAATTTAGTCCTATTTAATATGAAAAATAACAGGAATGAAGTCTTATTTAACATGAAAAATGGCAGGAATGAGCCGTTTGGGGGAATATATGAAGTTCAGAAATCCATTGCAATCAACCACGATTATAATATCAATATACAGTAACACGTTTTGCCTTACTGCGCCCTATGCAATTTCGTCACTCTTTTACCATCTTGCACAAGGTGCAAATTACACAGTGACTGGATATCTTGTATGTATGTTGTGTTCTGCCTGAACCGGCTCGCAGACTTTGCTCCATGATAAGCAAACTTACTACGGAGCATTTAACATTTTAAGAATTGTGAATACTGTACCGAAAATGGAGCCATATACGAACCTAAAGACAGGGCACTTTGACAAATACTCTAATATCTTAGAGACCTAGTATTGTTTACTTTTGACTCTTAATATCAATAGTTACTCATCATCCTACTGGCCTAAACAGTCACGATACACTGATGATCATCTCAGCTTTCTAACCATTTCTCCTTTTGTGCATCTCTGTCCCGTTTTTCCTGTTTGAGGGAGGCAAAGACTCGACTGGAGCTGATCGGCTGGATGGCCAAATCTTATTTCATGCTTGTTACACACACAGACACACACACACACACACACATACACCCAGAGTCATCCTTCCATTAGTTGCAACAGGCTAATTGGGCTTAGGCAGAGGGAAGCCTGGGGCAGGAGAAGGAGAGAAGGGAGAGGGCGAGGAGGTGAGGAAGAAGAAGAGGCTGTCATTATGAACACTGTGGACCGAGGAGATAAAGGTTAGTGTTATCGACTCCTGATGCCCTGCTACATCCTCCTGCCCTGCCCGGTGAAAGACACAGAGATGGTACTGATAAAGAGATGGAGAGAGGGAGGAAGGAAAGACAGATGGAGAGGAGCAAAAGACAGGAAGCACTGAGAGAGAGAGAGGAGGAGAGTAATACATTTGTGCGTATGTGAGTGTGCCATGGGTTAAATGTGTGTGTGTCAGTGTCTCATAACCAAGGTCAGGTTGCCTGGAGGCAGTTCATCCCAGTTGGCCCAACTAAAGACAGTAGCACAGGAACTCTCCTTTCTCTCCTCCCTCCACTGCTCTTCTCCGTCTGCCCTTTTGTTTCCTTCCCTTTTCTCCCGTCTCAGATTTAAATCCCATTTTCTTTATCTTTGTCCCCTCCTCACTCTCTCTTCTCTTTCCACTGCGGGGAAAAAAAACAAAACTATGAAAGCAGTAATCTCCGAATAGCAATAAATCTGTGTTTGTGACAAAAAGTTGCATTTCTCTCTCCCCTCCTATCTCATCAAGAGCTTTCTACTTCAGGTTCCACACTCTGTCTCCCTGTTTCTCCATCCGTCTCCATAACTCCACTCTCTCACCTCCATAACCAGGTCGAAGGCACAGAGACGCTCCATTATCAGACACTTCTTCCTCACAAATACTTCAGATTCACTAAGCTTTGTGCTGCATCCACTGGAAGCATTAAAGTGGAACAGCCTGGAACTTTCCCTTCAAACGATCTTTTCCATTTAAGAGCTTAAAAACCGTAACAAACCCAAATAAATAGTGTTGACTTTTTGTAACTTTAACCTAATGCAATCAAGGTTAAGTAATACATGAATTGCATCACATCCATTAGAGTTTCTGTGTTTAAATAATTGCAGAGTGAAGTAGTCTATAGCATGGCCTGCAAATAAATTGTATATAAGTAATGTAAGTAGAGGCTTAACACAGTCTGAAACTTAGATTTACAGTCCTTATCACGTTTCAATAAGGTAGCATCAAACCAGACTTCAGTTTTAAATAACACCATGGAAATAAGAGAAAGAATAAAAGCACACATTATGAACAATCAATTCCCTTGTGGTCGTGGCTAAATATTACTGTCTCAATGGGAAATAAAGTAAATGACAGGACTTTGTATTCCTCATTCTTAAAAAGCTTTCTTTTACATGTGCAAATATGTGTACATAGCTCATACCACAACTTTTGGTTTTGATTCAACACCAAGTAATACCAAGGAATGTATAGCAAACAATGATTCCAATACTTCTTATAAACAGTATAGGCTTGCCGCGGTAGTCAGTGTTACACGGTGGTCGGGGACACACCGATTACATTACTTGCCCACTGCCCCCACTGCCGTTTTGCTTCTTGATTAAAAAATAAAACCCATTTAGTTAATTTTGCGTATCAGCTGCGTGTTATCAATACAGAGTCGGACGACGGTAACTACAAACTGAAAGTGAAAGTGTCTACTCCACATGGAGTCTCAGCACAGAGTAGCAGGTGTCATATTTCACACACGGCGGGACGAGAGAGAGAGTTGACAGACAACGCGATGGCGGAGGATTTGGTGTTTAAAGTGAAAAGCAAAAGCGCCTATTTGGCAATTCTTCAGATTTGAACCCAATACTATAAGGGAATCATAACATTAAAATTAGGCAATAGCCATACGGAGGACGGAGCGGTCACAGCCGGTGTGCACGGCGCCGGATGGAAACCTGCTGCCCCGCAGTGAAATCTCAACCGAAGAGGCCAGACACACAGCAACGTTAAAGATCAAAGTGAGCGCTCTACAGATATCGAGCGTCATCTTTTCTTGTAAAATGTCCGCTGTGATCGGTAACACCAGTTTTGGCACATTTTTATTAACTGGTGGGAAAATTTCCTGACATCCCTAATAAAAGGGGAAGTTTGCATTTATTTTCACAATGTGGAGTAACTACACCTTCCTCCCAACTAGTCAAATACGGCAGCTTGGTCACTGCCCCTACGCTTCAAACTATGAGGCTCTAGGTATCCTTCTAGCGTCTGTTTGGTGTCAGGGACGGCGTGTCACTTTCCATTCGTCTTTTCAAAATAAACTTCCGTGATCAAAGGAAATGTACAGTTTCCGCTCATTATAAGCATGCGGTGTCTCTTCAAAATAAACTGCCAACGTAGGTTTACTTAGTATTTAGATTTACTTAGGCAACAAAAGTATTTGGTTAGGCTTAAAGGGACTGTAACTTCTTACTCAATAAATCTAAGAAGTTGTACAGAAAATGGAGCCATATACGAACCTAAAGACAGGGCACTTTGACAAATACTCTAACATCTTAGAGACCTAGTATTGTTTACTTTTGATTCTTAATATCAATAGTTACTCATCATCCTACTGGCCTAAACAGTCACGATACACTGATGATCATCTCAGCTTTCTAACCATTTCTCCTTTTGTGCATCTCTGTCCCGTTTTTCCTGTTTGAGGGAGGCAAAGAACAAATAGGCCATTTTAATAAGGACATTAATGATGACTCATGTGTGCATTCATGTGTCTCTGTAAGTTACACCAAAGATGTTCAACATCAGGGCCCATCTATATGACATATAGGTAATTTATGTTCTTAGTTACACCTGTGCATTTCCTGCTATGACAGCATAGTTGAGTAATACATTTAATTACAGTGCATCTCACATTGGCAATAAGGGGCACCATTAACACTTCTGCTCGCTGTTTGTCGCATTCATCCTCAAAAGTCCATATTCTTGCAGAAGTTATTGAGTGAGCGCCGTGTAGGTTAAGCGGGGAAGGGGAAGGCATAAAATGCACTGAGACAGCTAATCTCTTTCATGACAGTAAGTGGCAATAATGCCATGGTGTGGTAGCAGTAAATGGAAGGAGAAAATGTTGGATTGTTTGTGCAAAACACAGAGGAGGGAGAATACATTGTTTATATTTAATATTGATCCTTCTCGTCTGAAAATCGATACTTTGCATAAAAAGGCAGAGGTATCGCAGTATCAATACTTATATTTTTCCAAGGCGCCCATCAGTAGTGTTTGAGTTTCAGCCTCAAAATGGAAAACACTTGTGCGTGTGCAAACAAAGTCACACAAACACAGGCGCACACACACACACACACACACAACATCTTCTGCTGAGTGCGGAAGACAAAAGAGGCAGGCTTTACTGTCTGAATAATTACTTTACATGCCACACTCGCTCGGGAAGCAACCACAACACACACAGGAAAACACAACACACTCTTGAACACACACCCGTAGAGTGGATTACACATCTCTCCCGGGTCGATACCAAACACTGTCATGCTGCTTTTGCCACCAGGAAGCAACACGATGGAGGAGCAAGGATCTTTGTCTGTGTGTGTGTGTGTGTGTGTGTGTGTGTGTGTGTTTTATCCTCATGCTTTCAACTTGTGATGTTCCTACATTCACCCCATGTTCAAGTACAGCTCTGACACACACGCAGCACACACACTCACAGGCGTATCTAACACACTTATCTAGCAGACTGTGATCCCCAGTAATGCAGCCTTGCGGCGTGGAGGCAACTCCGTCTCTATGGTGGAATGTTGGGCGCGATGCTGCCCAAAATAAAACACAATTTCCTTTTGTTTTGTGATAAGCATCTTGTGCACACATGTTTGGCCATTTTGTCAGGTAGACAGAAAAAGCAATCGGTTTCTGCGTGATCGGGTAAGTCTCATGGGTGTGCATTAGGACTGCAACCAACAACTATTTTCACTTTTGATTAATCGTTTGGTCTATAAAATGTCAAAAAAATAGTGAATGCCCATTCTATTTTCTTAAAGTCCAATGTTATGTCTTTAAATGTGTTGTTTTCTCAGTCCAAAACCCAAAGACATTGAGTTTAATGTGATATAAAACAGAGAAAAGCAGGAAATCTCCATATTTGAGAGGCTGATTACAGTATTTTCCGTCATTTTTGCATGAAAAATTACTTTTAGCGATTAATCTATTCTCAAAATAGTTGGCAAATATTGTTTCTGTTGATAGACTAATCGTTGCAGCTCTAGTGTGCTTGTGCGTTTGAAAGGATAATTAAATTGCCTGGACATCAACAGTTTCCTCTCTCTACAAGTTGGTTGCTACTTCCTACCTCAAGTGAAGGAGTCCAACTATCTCAGAAAGACAGAAACCGGTCAGATGTACTGAACTGAACTGAAAGAAATCATTGGTAAATTTGAGTCTGGACCACATGAATCCTTCCAACCTGACACCATGACTGAGGTCTCTTGAATCTGAGTGGATGAAGATGACAAAAAGGGAACTCTGCTGCTATGAAGACAGTGAATTTGTGTGTGAGTTTCAAAAAGATCAGGAGGCAGCATCCGCTCAAGATGCCTCCCCCGTGGAGGGGTTAAAGGGGCGCACCACCTAAATTAAGAATTCCAATAGTTTTTTTCCAAGGCTGAGGAAAATTCAATCAATATTTGTGAACTTGAGCAACTCTCTCTCAAAGCCAGAAACCAGAGAAGTAAGTCTCAAACTTGTGATGTCACAAAGTATAAAGTCTAAAGCTGCTCCATAGACAATGGAGAGACTGATTTAGTTTTCGCTTTATTCTATTGTAGTGTTGTCAGTTGTGAAACAGAAAATGTTCCCATATACTCAGAACATCCCTCTAGGTGCTCTCTGTGTCATCTAGAACATCTCTTCCCATTCATTGTCTATGGAGCATTTCCACACTTATACCTGATGACATCACAAGTTTGAGTTTTAGCACTCTAGTTTTTGGATTTGGGAGAGAGTTGTTCATGTTTACTTATATTTCTGGACTCTCTTACACCATAGGAATAACATGTATGGATTTTGAAAATGGGCGTGGTTCCCCTTTAAGGGCACATCCTACTGAGAGGAGACCACACGGTATATACCCAGAACACACTGGAGGGATTACATATCCCATCTGGCCGAGAAACACCTTAAAGGGGACATATCATGCTCATTTCCAGGTGCATGCTTTTGGGTTTCTATTAGATCATGTTTATATACTTTAATGTTCAAAAAACACATTATTTTTCTCATACTGTCTGAATATATCTGTATTCACCCTCTGTCTGGAACTCTCTGTTTTAGCACCTGTCTCTTTAAGACCCCCTCCTGAAAAAGCCAAATCTGCTCTGATTGGCTTGAGAGAAAAATATGGTGCACCTTTGCAAAGGTAGTTCTCAAGCTGTGGGTGATATATTCTAATGAGCATGCATGTGACATAGGAAGGGGAGGCAAATCTCACTGGCTTGTTGAATCACATGTTTTCTGATCTAGGCAGCCCACAAAAAAACTGACTGGGTTGTCTTATTTCACAGTTTGTGGGCTGGTAGGCACTCCAGATATCAAAAAGAAAAAGTGTGTTTTTCATGATGAGCTGGAGGACATGGCTGGGAAGAAGGACGTTTGGGCTACTTTGCTTCTTTCACTGCCATCTCAACCAAGAGTTGGATAATTAGCAGAAAACACTGAATGGATGGATACTTCTAACAGACTATAATGTGCTATTCTTTATGATTTTTCCTCCTCCAAGATAGAAGCTCCATACAGATGAATTGGTCTTATCTTGCTGGCCAGTTGCTAGTCTGATCCCTCTGTTACTTTGGCTATCCACTGGAGAGTGACTGGTGCTGGATCTGCCAGCTGAGGAGCCCTTGAGCAAGACACTGGACCGAAACTGCTGCAAGGCCTCAGCGCAATGTGCTCATTAAGAAATGCAAATGTGTTGGGAGATGAATTTGTCTCGAGGGGAGATGTTCTTATTTAATCAAAACCACAGATTGCACTGATTATATTGTTTATAGTAGTGTCGTTCTTCTATTTGCTACAGATTCTAGTTGTGATTTGGACCCATTTAATCCACCTATCTCGGAAAAATAAACTAATACTTGAAAACTCTCTGGTACAGCACTGATAAATGGAAATCCATGGGAAAATCCAAATTCCAGTAACCGTGTGTATAACGCCTGCTAAAGTAGTGTCAGATCTTAATCTTGTAACAGTCTTATTCATCTCTTAGTTGATCCTTTTATATCCCCACCAACCAGTCACACTTTGCGCTCTCTCTCTGCAATGCTGAGGATATCACAAAGAATATCTTCTCGTCGATCAGGGCTCATTATCCTATCTAATAAATTCATTATTACATAGCCATGACTCCGTGTGACCAGAGGCAGATGCTCACTGACAACATTTCAGCACAAATCACAGCCATTGCAGGGGCAAAAAAAAAAATCTTCATCAGCGCCTTATTTTCTGTATTTACATCATGAGAGATACAGTGGTCGGATTTCATTATCGGGGACCCGGCTCTGCTCGGCGGAGGGACAGATGCTGCCAACGCAGAGACAGCTTTGCAGCGCTAGCCTCCGCTTTCTGGCATGGACATATGTGGGTTGCCGGGGGCTGCGGCTGTCACAGGCTGTAGTTCTTCTCGGAGCTAGCTGATGCGAGCGGATGGGGTCGATGTGATTGGCTGATAAGAACAGAGCTGTTTCGTGCGTGTGTGTGAGGGAGAGGGAGAGAGAGAGAGAGAGAGAGAGAGAGAGAGGAAGAGCGGTTTGGTCGAGGGCCGGTGTGCTTTTTTTTATTTGCTGCATCGTCCACATCTGGAAACAAACGGTGGCTTCAAACACACACACACACACATTCCCTGTCTCACTCATAAGAACATGCGAACACACAAGCACAGACTCAAAGCGGCGATGAAAAATGAGAGAAAAGAAGGATGTCGAGAGGCGGTTGGAAGTAGAAATAAAAAGGAGGTGGTGTGATTGCACGGCTCAAGAGGGAGAACAGAAGAATAAAGGAGAAAGACGGGAGGATAAGGAGGGAGAGGATGGCGAGGGACGCAGGGGAGGAAAGACGGGATGATGGGAAAAGGAAGGGAATAAAGGAGAGAGCAAGGGGGGGAAGGAGGGAGGTTAGCTGGATAAGTGGGGCAGTGCTGCAGCGTGACACATCAGCATTCTAAGCACAGCGGCAGAGAGCAGCGCAACGAACGCAGTTGCACCCACAATCTCTCTCTCTCTGTCTTTCTCTTTTTCACACAAGACATAGACATGCCTAAAACACACACACAAGCTTCAAACATGCACAGCACAGCCAGGGAGGGAGAGCGTGCATCATCAAACGCGTTATCTCACAAAACACACACCAAGCTCCGAGTGTTCCCGATAAAAAAAAAAAAAAAAAAAAAGTACAAATCGCCGGGTCGCAGAATCTCGCTCGAACACACGCGCAGACAGACTAAAACGCGGCTCTGAACATAGACAATACATAGATGACAACTGATACCCATTTTGGATGTGTCTTAGCAGGGAGAACTGCAGAGCTACAGATCCTGGGTGTTCCCTGAAATCTAGCAGCATCTCCGACTACACCGAGGGGATGCTGACGTGACTAAAGCAGCCCCCTCTTGTTGCACCGGGAAGCTTATTCCACTCTGAAAAATGTGCCGTTCGGGATTCATTATCCGTACACTTGATTGACATCGATTGGCTGGCTGGCTGGCTGGCTGAATCAACAGTTGATTGATTGGAATCAAAATGCTCATACTGTATAAAGCTTCTTTTTTTTTTGCTTGGATGGAAAAATAAGAAATGACATCTGCATAGGCTGTGATGCGAACCCATTGTCAGATGTTGTGTTTCTGTTTTGTAATGCGTCTTGGATTGAATGTGATGTTCCAGTGACAATTATACAATCCAAAAAGCATTACTGGTATTTATTAGGAGTGACAATAAAATCCAAACAATCTACAGGAACTGTCTAAAAACTACTTGCCATAACAAAATGCCAAGGTGCTTCTGCTGAGTAAATTAACAGGTAAAACAGCAGGTAGGTTTTTATTGAGCTCATCATGGAGAACACTTATGACATCACTAGCTGCTTACTTTTTGGCCTTTTACTCAACAAATCAATCAGAATAAGAGCTCAGTTAGTACAACAAAAATGTACTTATTTAAACTCTATGATGATTATTCTAATATTAAGAGTAAATTAACATTAAAGGTACAGTGTCTAGGATTTGGCAGCAGTGGTGTGGTTGCAGGTTGCAACCAACTGAGTACCCCTTCGCTCACTCCTCCTTTTCCAAGACTGCGGTAACGTGAGCCGCCGAGTGCAAAACCATGGTAACGCCTTTCGCCTCGCTCAGATGCCAATACTACTTCAGGAGCAACGGAAGTCAGACGACGGCTAACGGTACCACGGACTCCGTGAAGAGGACACGCTCCCTATATGTAGATATGAAGGGCTCATTCTAAGCTAACGAAAACACAACGATTCTTAGTTTCAGATGATTATACACATAACATAGTTATGAATATTATATTCCATTTCTGCTAATAGATCCCCCAAAATACTACACACTGGCCCTTTAAACCACCGGGAAGAAAACTGGTATGAACTCCAGAGACGGTGTATTATAGCAAAAAAGCACAGACAAGTCCATCATGCTTAGCTAAATTTACAACGACTGGAATCGGATTTGTTTTAACCCCTGCAGCTGCCAAAAAACTCATGGGAGCTCAAAGGATGACAGATTAAGAAAACTATGTGCAGTGAACATGCCACCTGTGACTGTTTACTGTGACTATTTATAAAATATTAAACAATATTCTGACTATGTTGAAGAGAGATAGGAATCGATAGCGGTTATAGTGCAGTGCTTTAGCTGCTTTCAGTAGACACTGAGGTTAAAGCCTCTTTGTGTATGATTTTTTTATTCATTTTTTTTACTTTTGTCGAGTCCCAATATCAAAAAGACCCTGTGGCAAAAATCAATGCACGTCAATACACCCCTCACCTTCATGGACCCGACCCAGGGACACCGAGATAAATATGGTGAAAGCGACACATCAGCCTGAAAGATCTTATCGACGCATGCAATTCAACAAACGCAGGCTTCTTTTACAGATATCCAGACCGAACCTTGAAACGAGTGCACAACTGGAGGAAATCTTAACAATGTCCATGAAGGGGCCAGAGGTATAATGGTTCAACAAGCAAAAACTGAAACTTGTAATTCAGATGACTGGGTCAGTGCAGGTAGTAACCACATCTGAGAGCCAGACGGGCGGAGTAGAGGTCAATACACTTTCACTTCACAGCTCCATTTACTGACAAAAACCTCAAACCGCCTATAAGAAAAGAGCCAAGTTTCAAAGACGCTTATTAAGTTAAACGATGTGGTGAATCAAAGAAGGGCCTGCCCATGTTTTGACTCCAAATACTGACGGATCAGTGGGAGCTAGTGTCCGTACTGCACTTTAGTACTTAAGTGAAAACTGTTTGGCAGACGGCGGAGTCTGCCTGTAATTCACTTTCAGTCACTTAAGGGAGCGAATGTAAACCTCACATATTGACTACCAACGCTTGGCATGAGAGAGGTTTTTCATAGACCTATGACTAAATAATTGGGAATGAGCGTTCTATCATTAGCGAATGAGTGTCATTCTTCATTTCCATTTCAATATGATTTAACTGAAAGTAATTCCGTCCCTGCCTCGGTAGCTATAGCACAATAACGTCTGAAACTGCAGTACTGAAGAAGTAAGGACATTTACTCCAGAGAGGTTCAAAGGGGCTGTTCTATCTTTTGGCACAAAGCTTATGAATGATCAAGGAAAAGGCTGCAGATTTGTGAGGTGTGAAAGATTAGATTTGAAAAGGTGTTTTAATCTTTATAAAAATGTGTCTTTGTATTTTTGGGATATTTGCCTGGCCGTGCTTTTCATAAAAATATGAGCTATCTCTTTTCCTCAGCTGCTAAAGATCAGATCAGATTTCTGTGCACCATTCAGATTCCATATGAAATATCATACTTCACAGATGTGTGTGTTCCATTTGCACTATTTGAGAGGCCTGCACTTTAAATATGATAATGAACTATGTTTAAACTCTGCATCAGCAGTGTCCCACAGTGGAGGGGGCTGAACAGCACTGTACTGTATATGTGAGTGATAGAGAGCCTCTAGTGGTCAACATTGGTAACTACCCTCATCATAGACCCATATACATCTGATCTTTTTTTTAAAGTTAGACGGCTCTAACCTGCTAAAAACAGTTATATCCTTCAATGCAAATCTCCCTTTTACCATGAACCACTTTTCATCTTGCAAATATGTGCACACACACTCATGTAAGCAAGTATATATGTACACACTGCACGCACAGAGAGCTACAGGATAGCACTATTCTCCCCTGTAGATTCAATACTAACATTAAATCCGACAGGCAGGTGTGCGTGTGTGTGTGTGTGTGTGTGTGTGTGTGTGTGAAGCATCTCTCCTGTTGAAGTGTTCCGCAGTTAATCCCTACCACCTGCAGGACCACTGCACTGCCCTGTGCATGACCCTCTGACCTCTGACCTCTCTGTGGAGGGGAAAATAAAAGTAAAGATGAAACGTGACTCTTTAGGTTTTGGAGAAATAATGATAAGAAATTATTCCGTTTCTGAGCAAAAATGCAGGTCTAAATAAATGGCAGTAAAATGCTCCCTGATAAGTAAGAGTTTCACCCTATTTATGTGTTTTTTTTGATGATCTAAACAGGGTTTCTACCACATAAAACGGAGGGAGTCTTACAATCGTAATTAGGTCGAGGAAAATGGAGCAACCTTTGATCAGAAAACAATAGCAGTCTGAAGCGGTAGGCGCTCATTGTTAGTCTGTTTAAAAATAACACATTATCTCAACAGGGTAAATTGGGCACTTACGTGCCTGGTAATGTTTTACGTCATCGTTCAATAGAAGAGCTCGTGAAAAGGACCAAACTTTCCCCTATAAACCAAATCAAGAGGCAAAAAAAAAAAAACGTCTCCTAAAAATAGCTTCATTCATATACATCAGGGCATGTTTGGAACAGCTCCAGATCAAGTCGTGTTCGTGTTCAGAGTGGTTGTTGGACAAAGAAATACATCTATGACTATGACCTAGAAAGGAGAAGCTTGTAAGGGCAGCATTAGTAACATTTAGCGCTCTCCGTTCTGGCCTCGGTCACTGAGGAGCGACGTACGAGGGCTCGGGCGTTTGTCCATGCACGTACGAGGCTGGAATCCTCTAACTCAGTGTTTCGGTTTCTATCTGGCACCGCAAAACCTGGCAATATCTCCAAAATGTCATTACCAAATTTTCAGGGAAAGCTTTTTTGGTGAGCGTGCGTGATTTCTCATTTCACGTACAGTTTCACACATTCACAGGGGGGTGGGCAGCTTCCCAGCCAGTCTCTCAGCAGAAACTTAAACAGTCACTGCAGAGGTAATGGGACAGTGACAGACGTTAGTGTTCACTGTGCCGATTCTCCCAGTCAGTCCGCGGTGGTGTCCAACTGGCGACCTTCCCGGCACTGGGCCCATTTTGCCGACTTTGGTGCCACTGCCACCCACGGAAGGAGGATTCTTTCAATGAGCTTGGAGAAGATGCAGAGGCTTCATTCTAGTTGCTCTTCCATCCACAAAAAAAGGGGAAGAGGAGCGCCCAGAGAGGGCTGCATAAAGGAGAAGGCTGAGGGAGTCTAAATCTACTTTATCCTGCAGTATTAAAGGTGCACTGTGAGTGTGTGTGTGTGTAGAGAGAGAGAAAGAAGATGACCTAGTTAGTTGTGTTCTCCTTAGAACTGTAACACCCACAGCACTTCTGCCTCAATTTAGACTTTATTAACAATAACACATTCTCTCTCTCCTTCTCTCTTTCTCTCTTTCTGTCTCTCTCACGCTCACAAACACAACTATGTGCAGGCACATAATTACTTGACACCTGAAAATACAGTAGAGGTATGAAAAAGTATTAACTCTGGGACTACGTATCTATGCAAATGCATTGCATAGCATTCACGCGGCGCAGTCTTCTGGTAAAACACCTGAGACTTCGAAGAGGCAAGACAGCGATGAGACCGACTTGTCGAACTGACTGCCACGAGGGTTGTGAATGACCGAACGTGAGCCCAGATCAAAGTGGAAAGCTTCATCCGGTTGCTGTGACACACGCCGGCACCATGTTAGTTACAAGAATGTGTGAAACTGACTTGGCCTTCACGTAATAAAACACGGCATCTACTGCACATGTTTGTGTGGGGCAAGTGTGTGGTTTCTGAGCTGGGCATGGGCTTCATCAACAGGACAAGTGGCTACCACCCTGACCACGTCACCTATGTCTTTAACTAACTTCAAGCCACTAAGACAGAGAGATAATTACCGCCTTGCGGTTATATGGCTTCCACCAACAAGTTAAGTTTGCAGTTTACATCCATGTCTGTCCAAAATGTCATAATTTTATCCTATTAGACATCCCGTTTCTGTGACATTGACCTTTGACCACCAAAATCTAAATCAGTTCATCCTTGAGTTCAAGTGGACATTTGTGCTAAATTTGAAGAATTTCCCTCCAGGCGCTCCTGAGATATCACATTCACGAGAACGGGCCGGACGGACAGACGGACAACCAGAAAACATAATGCCTCCAGCCACAGCTGTCGCCGGCACAGAGACAGAAAAATACATCCTCCCACTTTAATTATCAATAAGTATTAGGAGTAATCGAGCAGAAACTTTGATATTCTAAATCAGCAAACATTTTTTGACTGTATGACTTTTGTCGACACAAGCTGTTGCAGAATTAGTACACAAAGCGGGGCTCTCACCTTACATCCTGACAGGAGATGATGTGAAACGTTGCACGAGCTTGATCACTCGACTTGAAAACTAAGTCAGCAGTATCAGTTCGATGACAGGCGAGCATGTTCGATGACTGCAATACAACCCAGAATATTTCTAGTAGTCACATCTGTTTCGATTAGAGAACTTGACACGTTTCTTCATGTTGTTTTTACACCTGAGAGATGAATAAAAATATTATAGCACAATCTGTGGCTCAGCATTTTATCATGTTTTCATTATTTTTCTTCTTTTCTTGTGTGAATTTCATTTGGGTTTTCTTTTCTTCCTTCTTTGTCAGGCAGTAGATCATTTTTATGTTCATTTTATTTCTGCATTTACATGAGTGCCAGATGGTTAAGGTTTTGCCTATAGTCTAACTGGACATCTGCATTGTGCTGAAGCTTTAAACCCCATTCTTGCTGTAACACAGACATTTTTTTGCAAGACTATTTGACCCCATTCTGCCAGACACTTGATTCATTATACCTGTGTATTTCACTACAACCAATATGAATGAATGTCTGTATTGTATTGACATGACTCAAAAAGCAAACCATTTTGTTGGGCGAGTAAAAAAAACTACATAGACAAAAACATCAGCAGAAGGATTGTGGTTCACTCCCCTGGCATGTTGTACAACGAGAGCATAATTAATGAAGACATACGCTGAGACCTACATCTTCCTCCTTAGTGATTCTCACCCATCCCAACTGCCCCCACCTCCTCAGTTCATTTTTTCCTGCTATCATCCGCCATCCTCCATCCCCTCGAGATGGGGAGGCAGATGGCGAGTCAGGTAAAATAAGGTGAGGCGTAGAAGACGAGGGGTGGGGTGTGAGGATAGGGGACCAGGTGAGGAAAGGGGGTCACAAATGTTGGGTGGGGGAGGATGATTGATGGAGAAGGGACGATGGAGGAGAAAGGGGAGCTTGAGCGGGACAGAAGATGATCAAATGATTGGGGGGTGGGGGTGGGATGATGGCAGGGAGCTGGAAGGAGGAGCAGCAGGAAAGGGGGATGGGATGTCAGTGCAAGAGAGGAGCTATACGTATGGAGATGTGAAGTAAGAACTGGGGCGTGCAGAGCAACTGTTTGATATGTTGCATTATGGGAATTACATGCATTATGCTCTGTGTGAGACACATACATCTCAGTGCATGTGAACACACACCTCTCCATCTTTCCCCATCTATCTGCACACACACACACATTGACACACAACACGGTAAAGACACGGGCTGAACCTACTCATGCATGTGCACATGACCGTCAGCCTACTTACGCATTCATTTGGCATGTGAACGTCATGCCTTCTTGTGCAAATGCTCAAACACATGCCCACACATACACACTCAACACTTATAAACGCAAATGATTTTCAGACGAGACTTAACATGACAATATATGGCCTGAATGCACCATACACATGTGCAGTGTACTGCAAGTGATTTCGACTTTATGTCTGTATTTATGTCTTTCCTATGTATGGGTAATCTTTAATAAGCTTATTTTTTAGTTTTTAGTTGTTTTTTTTAATCTTAATTTATCATGTTTTCATGAGATTTTTGGATCATCTATGTGCTGTTGAATTGGAAAGTTTTCACATTGCAGAAAATGTTACTTAATATCATTGTTACTTCTTGTGTTTAATACAAAGTTATTGCTTTGCTTGCCAGCCAAAATAAAAAAAAACATGCTTTCCTCCATTGTTTTCTTTTAAACTGTATATAAGTTGCTCACACTTAAGAATTTCAAGTAAAAAATAGAATTAAGAGAAGCTACAATTATAAAAATGTAAAAAAATTACATAGTAATTATAAAGACACGATGAAGCACAGGTCCTTTCCAACTGTATTAATCTCCTAATAAGATGGCAGTCACTTCCGGCTGATTACACCAAGGCTTACACGAGCTCTGAGAGTGTCAGAAACTCACTAGACTGACACAGATGAACAATGGAAGAACATGATGCTTATCATGAATTACCAGGTCTCTCTTTTTCTGTTCAGGATAATGTTTGAACAAATAAACACATGTATTTCTGATGGCTAATTAAATATATTTTTGAAATACATTATATTATATTATTAATACATTTTGATCAACTGCACCCATTTCGAACGTAATCAGCCAATTGAATGGGCATTATCAGTGGTTATTATCACTACCGTTCTAATGCTTCAGACGGGCCAAACTGCACCTACCATGTTTGTGAAAGTGAAACTTACCGTTGTGAATTGAAACCAAACGACTTTAGGCAACAAAACTACTTGGTTAGGAAAAGATTGTTGTTTGGGTTTAAAATAGGTAGCCTTTGAAAGGTTAGATAACTTACGTAGGATACATGGCGTTAGGTAAGTATGTAAGTTACGTAGCAAAAAGTATGGTAAAATAAGTCAACGTTGACTTTTGGTTTCACACAGGACACAAACAGTGGCCTCCTATGTGAACGTCCTGTGTTAGCTTCACCCAGTCATCCACCATGACCTCCTCCCTACGCAGACTTTGTCGTTCTTTAGACTACGTCACCAGACTTACTCCTTTGCTCCCGTCGTAATTAATACGACCGCTAGAGGCTGGTGTTGTCTTCTTGAATTTGTATCGGCGAGCAACAAGATGAATACATGATAACGGCCTTCTGAACCTACTAGTAGGTGTAGTAGGCCCCGTCTAACCCATATTTATGAGGCTGATAACCGCTGATAATGGCCATTGTTCGAAGTGTCCATGTCCGTGGTCTTGATCCAAAGCTGATGTGTGCCTAAAGAACAATGTGCTCCCAGAGCTGGAGCACATGAACAAAGACATCCTGAACTTTTATTTTCCACTTTTGTGATGTTTGAGATTAAAAAAAAAAAATTATCTCAGTTCTTAAATGACATATTTCCTCCATGTGTCAACAGCGTTGCTTTGCCCCGCTCGTATTGGTTCACAGCATCAGTTGGGGACTGCCGGCCTGGCTGGTTTGTCAATAGAGAACACCTATCGCTTACACTCCCATCGATTTCTCCATCATTGGGAATAGCGGAGCCAGGTTGTTCAGCGATGTGCCTGACAATACAGCACTACGTGAACATCTGTCATTCTCTAATCTGTAACTCAACCCCCTCCCGCCTGAACTGCCGGAATCTCCCTACAATGGATGGATACATGCAAATTCATGGAGCCACGCGTGAAGATAAATGCATGTATTAGTATGCATAGAAAATGACTCACACGGGGAGATGATGCGAGGTAAGAGACAAAAAATGGATAAAGACAGCCAATGTGTAACCACCCTACTCAGCACACAAATTGTACCAAATCCTCAAAGCCTCATTTCACCCAAATATCAACATTACACCATCTATAATCCACTCAACCATCAGACAGTGAGTAAAGCCCTGACCCCTAGAGGCAGCTGCAGTGTGTGTGTCTGTGTGTGTGTTTGTAGGCTGTGGCTATAAACAGCCTGTTATGTGACGGGTCCTCTTGAAGAGTCCCTAAACTTAATCAAACTTTAATTCTAGTAAAACAATAAAATTCCCTGCAGTTACACACACATACAGTACCTGCAACTCCGAACAGAGTAAAAGAAGAAAATCTAATCTTTTTGAAAAACAAATCAATTCAAAAACACAAAGATGAAGCACCCAGGCTGTACTGCGCTAAGCTTTTTCCTGCCTCTTCCTGCTTTACAGTACAGTGCCATTACTGTCCCTCTACAGTAATACATTAAGTAATGCTGCGGCCAGCCAGGAGTTAAAAGCTCATTTGATGAAAGAGACAAAAAGTCGAGCGAGCCAACGCGGAAATCGATGGAGCTAATGTGATTTAATAAGAAGCTCTCTTTGCTCCTGCGATGCCGGTGAACCTTGATAGATATCTTATGCTGCGGCTTCGGCAATTTCATTTGGAACACATTCAGAGGCTTGCAGAGGCTTTAACAACAGTTACAGCGGGGGGGTGTGAGCGAGGGAGAGTGAGGAAGAAAGAAAGAGTGACAGGCAGCTACTGATGGGTAAAACGAAAGGTGGTCAGACAGACACGAACAAGGCAAAACCGGTGGCTTTGTTAGTTAATAATATGACATATGGATGTCATTGAAGGATCAATGTTTGATGCTCTACTTTATTTGAGAAGACAAACATGGAAACAATGTGTGGTAAGGTAATAATGAAGTTAAAACATTCCTTGCAACAGCCAAATATAATAAACCCCTTTCCTGGCATGAAAATGGTGACTAATATGTTTGGATGGAAGCAACGATTAGTTCATGCCATTTAACGGCTGATTGAGTTAAGGATTCATTAAGAAAATAGTCCGTATGCAGGATCTGTAAAAGCCAATGACTAATCATGAGATATTGGCTCATAACGCACTATCTAGCAGTCTGATCTCAAATTATCTCCACAATCTATTATACTGAGTCATTCGCAAACGGCTGTACCTGTTAACTATTCATTAATTAGCAATCAGCTGCTACACTTCCTTGAGCCTCCATGAGGACACGACTCCAGGAAGTCGTTGCGTCCGGCCAAGAAATACTCCGACATTTATTCCCCCCGCCGGAAAGCCACACGTTGATGGTTTTACATTTAAACAAACAAAAGATGTTAAACCTGCAGTCGGCAGAACATTCTTGGCATCATTGGGCAAAAAATTCCATCATAACCTTTCAGCATATTGTAATCCAAATGCTCTGAGAGATAAGTAGACTTCTGCACCTCCTCATGGCTCTGTTTTCAGGCTTTAGAAAATTCTGTGATATCTTGCAGATGCCATTAGAAGCACCGGAGGACAGAGAGGAACATGATTTTTTTTCAAATTACCTATCTCATGCACTACTGTCAGGATATAGTGTTATAGTTTCATAGAAATAACTTTTTAATCATATTTGCTCCAATCTCGCCTACTGCTGCTTTAATTAGTGAGCTTTAAGGGTGTTTGTCCACAGGACAGAGACAGGCTAGCTGATCCCCCCTGTTTCCAGTCTTTATGCTAAGCTAAGTTAACTAGGTGCTGGCTATATGTTCATATTTACCATTTACAGACATGAGAGGGCTGTGTAATTCATCGAATTTCAACTTCAATGACAATTTTGGCTTCCAACGATTATGGAAACAAGATAATCGTGATATTGTGTTAATTGTGAGTGTTGTAAGCGCTTCCGCACCGCTCGGCGGGTCAGGGACGGCCACTCAGAGTGGGAGGATCCCCTATGTGGGAACTCTCTCCGGCGCTGGCTGGCCCTCGTTAGGTGCATTTCCTCTGGAGTGGTGCGCCGCCGCGATGGGCTCTAGGTCGGGTTGGAAAGGCCCGGGATGAATGTGGTGCATTACAGCAACTTTCGACCTCGCCGCTTAGTGCTCACTGTGCCCTATCTCCCTGCGAGGAGGGATAGGGTTCCCCTGCTCCCAGCGTGACTGTCAACCGGGATAGACTGTCTTCAGTGCGGTGATGCCGGCAACCCAAAAAACGTCTCGTTTACCATTCTTTATGGGTGTGACTTTTTTTTACCGTTTCATCACAATTAATATCTCTACAACTAAATCATTGTTTACGAGACCACAAAGTTCTTCATAGATCTAGCCTCCAAATTTGACTCTCAAAGTTCACCAGATTGATGTATTTAACCTGAAGATATAGGCTAGAAAATGTTCCTTCTAAATGCATGTTTCTAAAGTCAGTGAGTAATCATGTTAAAAATTGTGATCTCAATATTATTATTTTTGCCGTGATTGAGCAGCCCTTAGAGTATCAATCTTCTCATCTAACCCTCGGCAAGAAAGCCAATAAGCATATTTCCCAAAATGTCAAAACATTTCTTCACCCCGTGTAGAAATATGATGTTATTCTAAGATCTGTGAAATGATTCTGACGTTCTTGCAGGAAACATTTACAAGGAGTTAGCAGAGTGAGAGTGAGAGAGTGCAGATACCCGAGTCAATATAACAAACAAATCAGGATATGCATGGAACCAAATTAATCTAGAAACTGTGTCTCAGACTTGGATTTCACACACACACACACACACACACACACACATAAACCCACAGAAGCCCACAGCAAACACACAGAGCTCCACGCACAGAAACGGGCGGCCCCGTGGGGTAATTAACTTACGATGAAGATAAACGAGGGATGCAGGAGGTGTTGGAGGGGGCGAGAGAGAGAGAGAGAGAGAGAGAGAGAGAGAGAGAGAGAGAGAGAGGGGATGGAAGGATTGATGTACTGAGAGACTGTTAAACTGTCATGCGTCTTACACACGGGTAATGAAATCTCCCCATTGTCCCATTTTACGAAGGGAAATGGTAAGCATCCATTCATGTGCGTACATATATTAAAGCACGCGTGTCTTCTCTCTGGGTGTGTGTGGGCATCTGCATGCCCGTCTGTACGTGTGCGTGGCGACTGACAGAGAGACCGAGTGCGGGCATGTGTAACGCATGTGCCAATGAATGGAAATCTACTGTGTGTGTGTGTGTGTGTGTGTGTGTGTGTGTGTGTGTGTGTGTGTGTGTGTGTGTGTGTGTTCAGATAGCAACGTCTGCAGTGAATTATTCAACAGTAGAGATATTGCAATAATGGCAGAGTCAGCAGAAAAACCGCAAGGGCCTCTGTCTGCCAGGAGCTGTTAGTTTTTTGTGTGTGTGTGTGTGTGTGTGTGTGTGTGTGTGTGGAGAGGGATACAGGGAGATGGGGGTACCAACAGGCCTGGAGGAAGAAGTAATGGTGGGAGGGGAAGAGGTATGAAAAATGCGAAACAGGTAGAGTTGGATGCAGAGGCCACAGGTAAGGTTAGATAGGGTCAGCTAACTTCTTTGACCTTCCATAACAAAAACAGTGCTTCCATAACCTCAATGTTCCTCGAATTCAATATTTTTTTGTTACTTAAAGTTGTGTTACAGCTCAGGCAAGCACTAGTTTCCAAAATATTTAGGCGTAAGGTGGAGAAAAACACCTGGAACCTCATATATATGTGCATATCTTTATTGAATTTTTTATCTTGAATTGAATTTCGGTGCTGTTCAGTAGTTCGCCAACTTGCAGGAATATGTGTAAGAAGCAGCTGTAACGCAATACATTTGCAAGACAAGTTGCATTCGATGTGTGAAGTCACTTGGGATGTATTATGTACATTAAAACCCACATCAAATTCCTTTCATCGTTGTTTTCTAGGAGACACCTGCCGAATAGATATATCATATAATACATATTGTTACATAAAACGTAGTAAAGTAAAACATACCGACGATACGATAATCTTCCTAACATCAACTTGAGCGTTCCTTTCTTTGCAGTTATTGCAAAAATGGGTGCAGAAACACTGCAGCAGCGGCAGCTCTGCAAGCAGGTAGGGCAATATGATAATTGTGCAACAGCCATGTGTGTGTGTGTGTGTTTGTGAGTGTAGATGGAAGTGCACAAAGGAAAACTGAGAAATTAGGGCAGAGAGAGAAAGAGAGAGGAAGGAGATATAAAAAGAAAAGCAGAAAAAAATAGAAGGTAAATAGAGACATAAACAAACTGACAAAGAGGAGGAGAACAGGGCTGATAGAGAAAATAGATACTGGAGACAAATGAAGCTGAAAATATCCATCAAGCTGTTCCAACACCAGACAGAAGGGACATTAACAATTAAAACCAATAGATGCATAACAGGTACTGTGTAATTTGGTTAAATTAAATATCATTATTGAACTTTTTTTTTCTCTACTACTGGGTGTTTGTTGTGTGCTGATTTTTTTCTTTTGTTATTCGTGCCAATAAAGCACTTTTACTTTGAAAATGGAATGCAGGCATGCACAGAGCGACAGGGACCCACAGACAGGCAGAGGTGTGTCTCCAGCTGTGGTTTTAATGGTGTGTGTGAGCGGAGCAGATGGAGTCGTTAGCTCCCTGGGCCATCAGCCCAGTCTCTCTCTCAGCCATACATCATAGCTGACGCACACCTAAACTCACCTACGTTAACTTCGCCAAAAACATACAACTCAGCGTTACTTAGCTTACTGTAATGTCTATTTGCTGATGTGACCATTAGCCACGTTGCCAAAATCTTACCTTTCTTCTTTGTAACAAAACATGCATACTGCATCTCTACGCAGACAGGACGTCATCAGACCTTATGGTTGGTAGACTTTATTGCTTATAGGAAAAATGCACTCAGAGAAAGTTTGTCCGAGAATGTTATTTTGCGGCCTAAAAATTAAACTGGGTGTGATGTGATGGGCGGCCCACCACACATTTACTCTCTCTCTGTATACATGTTTCTGTTGAGCTGTTAGCCGCCAATGATGTATAGAAGTCACAAGAGGTACTGTCTTTTTCCTTGGTAAATTACTGTAGGCCGACTACATTTAGGGACACTCCAAACTGAGGATTACACAAAATAAGATGGAAAAATAGACAAAAAGCTATTATTCATAGCATAACTTGTATCTTCTTTATATAATATTGACTATTGAAGTTAACCATTGTGGAGCAATTGTATTTCTCCTTCTCTAAAGGCCTTTTTACACTGTGCAATTTGCAGCTGTCTTAGAAAAAAGTTGACAATCGTGAGAGAAGCGTGGGAAATCTTTGGTCATCAATCTGGTCCAAGATCACACTGTGAGGAACGCCCCCGGCGGACAATTTGGAGCCATGAAATGTAGTGTAGTAAAAGTACTAAACAGCATAAAGTGGAACAACTGAAGTAAGTACAAGTACCTCAGAATTGTACTTAAAGTTGCTCTATATGATATCCAGAGCATTAATATAGCAGAAAACATCTATTTGCTATGCAAAGATATAGAGGAGTAATGTCTACCTGAGCAGAGAATGAAGTCACTCTCCCTCTGTGTGTGTTGTAATCCGAGCTTCTATATGTTTTGTTGACACATCCGAACCAGCCACGTGTGCATATTAGTGCATGTGAGCATGCCCCACTGGCTCGCTCACGGACACTGCTCTGCACTGCTCTCATACGCCGATTACAGCTGATAACGCCGTCCCTAACGATGGCGTCGTTGCTGAAGCGTAACACCGACCCTCCGGTTCCCCCCCCCAGGTTAACACTGTTAGCTCTGTCAGCACTGTTGCCATTGTTTGAACTAATATCGCTGTTAGCACCATTAGTTCAGTCGTCGCCATGTTGAGAGCCATGTGGAGGCAATAGATATGTTCTAAATTTGGAATTTCTGCACCTATAAGGACAGTATTAAGTAAATGTACGTATGTGTATATATATATATATATATATATATATAT
>CAKAOI010026996.1:57319-83818 GCA_916701655.1 Sebastiscus albofasciatus
ACATTCAAAGTTTACACACCATGGCCTTACTAAAACTCATGTCAACTTGATCTCAAAATTACTAATATAATGCATTAACTTATATGACTACTGTATATCCTAAACAATTTAAAATGAAGCAATCTTTCACCATACTAATCATCAGCTGAGGCAGTAACAAACACCATCCTAACAGCCATTTCAATCCCTCTAACTTTAGCTCTATATCAATGTTTCCTTCCCTAAATATGTGAATGCTCTTGTGGGAATCCACCAAGAAGCAGGTCAGTGACCCAAAGTCTGAAAATCATATTCCCCAAACTCCTGTTACTCACTAGCATTACCGCACTACACTCATCGCATGACCAACCTCCACAAGTTGCATCATAGCCTGGGTGGCATTAGTGAGCTGGGCCTGCGGTAGTGGTATAGTCACCAAATGCACCACAGCATTACAGTAGCACATACTGCTTTGTTCATTGCCTGGTACACTGTATGAAAAAAAACAAAAAAAAGATAAATCAAATGAGCATATTGGCGAGGCCATTTAGAGGCGTTTAATGGCTCCAAAGCCACTGACTGAGGACACATTTTAGCTATAGAGCAAAACAGCTAGGGGGGTTGAGGGAAAAGAGGGAGGCAGAGTAAAAGAATAGAAAATGACAGAAATACAGCCAGAGAAATGAAGGAGGAGGGAAGGAGGGAAGGAGGGAGGGAGGGGAGCAAGTGAGCGAGGTGAGTAAAGCTCCTTTGTTTCCCTCAGAAACCCATGAGGGGAGGTATTTGAAAAAGAGAGACGGAGACGGAGAGAGAGACTGCACTTTACACTGCACTGCGCCATGCTCCTCTCTCACATTAGGAGTCCTTCTCCAACCTCTTTCAAGTCTCTTTTTCACATGATGCATACACACACACCCAGATGCTCGCGCTCACACACACTGAGTAGCGAGTCACAGAGATGGATAGCCCCGTAACCATCTCTACAGTGGGACTGGCAGAATCAATTATGGATAGATTTCAAAGGGAAGAGTGCATATGTTTATGAATTATAGACTCGCAGCCTCACGCTGCACACACATCACACACACCGGAGTGGCGGAGCAAAGCGCGGCACATGTTAGGGAAAAGGCCGGCGCGGCGTTGCGCTGGATAGATCAACAACAACAACGCAGTGTGGCACAGCATGTGTCAAATGATAAAAGGTAACTATCCTGGATTACACCCTGTACAGTGTTTTTGCTATGATTTTCTATGCAAGAAATGATTCCAGCCGGTTGCAGGTTGTATGTTAGCTCCATCCTTGATGCATTGCGATACGCGGTGGGGGGGGGGGGGGCTTCTGCAACGACTGCAACCAGTTAAAACATTTCCCTGTGGCTCACAACTGTGCTTAGAGGTGGTGCAACATGCCGAGAAGAAACCTGCCTGAACAGATTTCCATTTTCTTTTCATTCTCTTTCAGAAGTATATGAAAAAATCTACCTTCCTGCAGTGTGCTGCAGAGCTTCTCTAACTACAATCTTCCTTCACAGCAAAAAGATGGCATTTTTTCCACCGATTGGCTGGCAGGCAAACTCTCTCATGCAGACAAAATGGGTGCAGCCAACTCCTGCTTCAACATTAAAAGCTGAATAAATAAAGAGGAGGGCTCATCCCCCCCCCCCCTCCACTCCTCTCCTTCCAATTGGCTGCAGTTGTAATGTAGCACACCATCTCAGCCCAACTCCGCCAAGTAAACCAGACACCGGCGCAGCTGTATGGAGTAAAAGATATGATAGTAAATTATACAGCGGGTAGTTTCAGCCGCGCAATCCGATTGGTCAGAGACATTCCAAGTGCGCTGAATGACGACTCCCATAATACTAGATGTATTTCCTTTCACTGGTTGCTATGACAACTCTCCTGGTAAGTGCAGCTAGTTTGCAACCTTTTGTTTTGTTTTCTCTTGATTGTCATTTTTATGTATGCAAATCATTTTGGAAACTACTCAATTAGTGCATAAAAAGCAAAAACAAAGATGTTTTGCAGATGTGTCTTTACGCGTATCACCATCATCATGGGCGTCCCCTTGGGTATATTACCACTGTGACGTGCTTTCTTTACCATTTCAGCAAAGCACAGCACACCATGTCCTGGTTTGGCACTTCTCATTGCAGTAGACCCATATTCTACCTCTCAAAACAGCTGTGCATCCCAGCTGTAAATGTCCCAGTTTTGTCCGGTTCAGCTCAGGTTGGTCCCATTTTTGTGCGACACGATGACGACCGGTTATATCCGTCTCATCGAGATCCAGGCCTGTGCGTCACAGAGCGAGCAGCGGAGAGGTATACTACTTATTGAATGCGTTCAGACGCACTACTGTCATTATAAGAAGAACACAGCTGGAAAAAAAGGGTGTGCAAATTCAACATTATGAATAATTTGGCCCAAAAGTTGTTGGAAATATGAACGACTAGGAGCAGGAGAGAGAAATGGAGAGTAACAGGAAGAAAGGGAGGCAGAAAGAGGGGATCTGCTGGTTGACAGTATATTTAATTGATAGCGGTGAGGGCGGACATGTCAACGCTGTAAACATGATGAATAGAGAAGGGAGACAGAGGGGGAAGAAGAGACGGGTGGTGGGGGGGAGGAGGTTTGACCTTTGCTTGATAAATCACTACAAACTTAGTTTCACATTTTGATCCAATTTTTTGATATCATCCTGACTTTTAAACAGCCCCTCCAGGCTCTTTAAGACCACATGGCTCACTCCTAGGTCACTATAGCAGTACTGGACTGCTGTCAACCCATCAACTAACAGCACTGGCATACTACTACTACTATGGAAGGTAAACAGAAGGTTCGCTTTCTGTTCAATAACTTTGGATATGGTGTATTCAAATGTACTTTTAACTGGTTATGAAACACTCAATGTAATGCTGATGCCTCTACATGAGAAGATTGGCTATTTCTATATTTATTCTTAATGCTTGTCATCGGTGTCACTCGGTCCAATTCCAGCAAAAATCAGACAAACTCTTGCAGGTACGCCAGAAACTCCTTTGGCTCAGTACTCCAGAGGGGCCTCCAACAGCGACCAGCCCTTCCACTGGTCTCCCGCTGGGAGCCAACAACCAACACCATGCTGCTGGAGGCCCAGGCCGTATTGCTGGGCCCGCTGGAGGGATGGAAGGCACGGGAGAAACCGAACCAGTGACTGAGCGGGTCAGACTGTCGGAAACCTGCTGCAGTAAAATGAGAGGTTTTCTAAAAGAACTCTGGTGAAACACTACCGCTTTTGTTCACAGAGGTAACTTTAAATAAAACTGTTCCTTCAGTAAAAGAACAGCAGAAAGCCTGTAATACGGCCAAGCCGACGATGCAAGCCTGTAATTTTTACTTTGCCTGTATGTCATAGAGGGGTCAGATTCAGTGAATTGCACTTGTTAGACCAGTTCTTTAACACTGTTGGAGCATTTACACTGGACTGGTATCCCCATCATTTGATTCAGCACTCATGTAAATCCCTTCACGGGGATTGTCGATCAGACTGATTACATTCGGAGGGAAAAGAGCTGTACACTGTACTTAGTCAGCTCAGCATGACAGCCAAATGCTCTCATAACCCAATAACAAGAAATACAGAGGGCAAGCGGATTTTGTGAGAAAAAGCTAATCATAAGAACATCTAAATTCTATTTTTTTTTTTTGGGCCGCTCTGTGTGAACAAGACAAAGTGAAAGCATTTATTGTAAAAAACTCTTACTGTGACAACAATGTTTTAATAAATAGCTTACAGTGAATTACCACAGTGTTGTAATGTAATACATCACCAGCTGGTCATGTATCATAAGCTGCTAGTCTGGTCTCTTTTTTTTTTGCTCCATATGCACAGGGTACAGTATATCTCACTCACATTATTTATTCAGTGTGATATCAAAGGAGAACTAATGAAATATCTATGTCTATAATTTAATTATTACACAAGGTATATTATGTGTCACACACACGTACACGAACGCACGTCAAAATGGCAAATGCGTGTAAACACTGGCATGCAATGCAAGGAAGCACAAAGAGAGAGAGAAAAGACAATAGTCTCTTGGTTAGAGTTGCATAAACACTTGTTTTGGTGTTGGAGAGACTGCTAAATTCTCCGGTGAGATTGTTTCAGGCTCACAGCAACAATATCTCTCCAACAGCTCTGTCTTTTTCTCACTATCTCTCTTTTCTCCGCGTCTTTCTGTCCCTGTTTATCTTTATACGCTTTATAATGCGTGTGCATGGGTGTGCTGTCTGAGATTTCTGTTTTTGCATGATAAAAATCGAGAAAAATGTGTTGTTTTCTTGTCTATTGTATGTTTTGGCAATGCTTCTGTACTGATAGCCTTAGGACTGGAATCTATTTTTTATTTTCTAGTTTTCATTACGCTAAAAGCAGATATTTGTCTGGCCTTTAGTTCATTATCAATCAACACCGGACAGGCTGCCAAAATCAGAAAAGGTAATATCTGAAGTGCCTCTAACTCAACAACTGCAAATAAAATGTCTGCTAAATACACAAATTAATACATATTAAGTCCAGCACATCACCAGCTATAGTTTATAAAGACTTCAACGTCAAGTTACCATCTAGATTTTAATTTAGAAATTAATAAACCTCTTATCTAATGTAATCTATTCTAAGCATTTATTGCACCTTTCCCTGCTTGACTTCTTCCTCCCACTGTGACCTGACATCATGTCTCCGCTTCCTTTTCACCTAAAGGTGCTGTTGAACAAGTTAAAAGGTGCTAAATTAGAAATTCAGAGCATTTCTATTGCCTCCACGCGGCTCTCAAGGGCTCCCTTGGCGACGGCTGAACCGGCGGCTAGCAGCTAACGATGCTAACAGACAACGCTGTCAGTCAGGACGGCGTTATCAGCTGTAACTGCCGTATGAGCGCAGTGCAGAGCGGCGGTCGTGAGCTATCTAGTGGGGCACGCTCACATGCACTAACATGCACTAACATGCACCAATGGCACGTTTACACCAAGCAGTCCAGTTCAGTTCAGTTCATTACACATTAGAATGGTTATTTTTGCGTTTCCTTTAGCAAAAGTTGTGGATGGTACCAATACAACCAATCCATTTTGGTACTTATTTGGTCGAGGTTCCAAGTGAGCTTAGCCGAGGTAATACACCGCAGACCACTGATTGGTCAGAGAGAATCGTCACTAGCGCGACATGGGACATCTTGCACAAATCCGTGATTTTAAAATAGCCAAGCTGCCGTCGTTTTTATTCACTCGACCCAGAATTTAGAAAATTGCAGCTCGCAAAACTACACTGTACCCTACGCCGTACAATTTACGTTGCAGTGCACACGTTTCCCTGTTTGGTTGCCTTTGAAATGATTCAGCGACCCGTTGATGATGATGTCACGGCAGTTTCATGCACCACCGCTACAGCGATCAGCTGAGAGTCCCGTCTACACTGATTGGGTACTATCAGGTACTATCCGCAGTGGAAACACGGCTAGAGAAAAAGGATGGAGAAACTGGGATTACAACACACACAGAGGGAGAGTGACTTCATTCTCTGCTCAGGTAGACATTACCCCTCTGTATCTTTACATTGCAAATAGTTGTTTATTACTTTTATGCTCTGAATGTCGTATAGAGCACATTTAAGCAACACAAAAATCAAAACCCCTGCAGTATCATTTGATCATCATTCTCAACCTTCATTTTACTGCCTCCTTTTATCTCATTCTTCAATCTTCCTCATAAAAACCTTCTCTTCCTTCGCTCTTCCATCCCCGCCGCCTGTTTGCATGCAGTAACAGCCCTCTATATCTCCATATCCGTCGTTCTCACATTACTTTTCCACCCATGTGCCTCCCTCCTCTCCTTATATTGTTAACCTGTTTCTCTTTTTTTGTGTCTGCTGCTCTCATTTCATTCTGTCTCGCACTTCTTTTTTTTTTACATCTAATCACCCTGCATCTCTGTCTCTATCACTCTGACAGAGAAGTCTGCGTCCTCCATTGTCTCGCCTGCTATCTATTTCTTTCTCCTTCTCCTCTCTCTTCGCTTTTTAGTTATCTGGCTATCGGTGCACCCCCCCTCCACCTCATCCCTTCTCCTCTCCTTTTAATCGCTCCCTTGTCTCCATCTCACTCCTGCTGGTCTAAATTGATGAAAGTGTTCACATTGTTATTCCCTGGACTCGACTACATTCACACCCTAACACACACACACACACACACGCAAACGTCGTCCTACCGTTGCCTTCACACCCCTGCTGACATCATGGCCAGCAGTGTTTCTCTCAGTGAATCCATTAGCACCAACAGCAGCACCACCAATCACACACACACACACACACACACACACATAGACAATAAACACAGACCACACAGCCAGACATTTAAACACACACACACAAAAACAAACACTTGAGCACAGAAGGCAACAACATTTCACAGCCAGAGTCCAAACAGCGCCTTCTAACACTCGCCCGCGGCTAGTGCTGACCTTTCAGTCTCGCATGTAAACGAACAAGCTAAAACTAATTTAGCATAGCGACAGCAACACGGTGCTAGCGAAGCAAAAGCGGCACTGAGCTAGCACAATGCCGACCATAGGCCAACACATGTTTATCTATTTTATATTTTCCCATTAATGTAGACCAGAATTCCAGTTGAAGGCTGATTTTTAGGCAACGTGGTGTTTTTCCATACCACAATAGATGTCTGCCAGTTGCAGGGTTGTGGTTAAAAATATATTTCTTCTCTAGAGATCAGTTATTCAAATGTATGAGATCAATTATTTTTTTGTTTACATCTGGTATTGTTTGGAAACTCAGTCAAGTTCGAGGGATATATACAAATTACAGTGCATTTCTTTTTCATAGGTATAGTTACAAATGGTGTATGAGGACAGCCTGGCAACTATAAAAGAAGAAATGAAGATAGTATTATTCTGTAGGTTCATATACACTCGCCCGGACTGGCTTACATAAATGAAAATCGAAACTTTGACAAGACTAAATTATAAAAAATAGCTATTGTCGTCGCTGTTCCTTATTCAGAACTGCCTGTCCTCGTTGCCTGAGAAGATTCCCATGGCTTCATGGCCTTTTCGAGCCCAGAGCTGACTCAGGTCCCGAGACGGTCTTTGGCCATCATTGTTCCAGCCTGTGATGATTAGCCATTAGGCTCCTGCGCTCTGACATGCCGTCGAGGCCCGGCTCGCCCTGCTCTAATTCAAACGAGGGATGAAAAGGGAGAGAGAGAGATGTGAAGAAGAGGAAGAAAAGAAGAGGGATTAGCGAGGAGAGGGAGCACTTTCCCTCCCCCTCTCTCTCAGGTCCCCGACTAACACTTGTCCAAACATAAAGCATTTTATCCTCCGCTGTGCCCTTCCTTAATATCTCACACTTCAAAATGTTCAAGTGTGTGTGTGTGTGTGTGTGTGTGTGTGTGTGTGTGTGTGTGTGTGTATACATAGCCCATGCCGGTTTCGTTCCCTTTCTCTCTTTCTTCCTCTCCCTCCCTCTGTCTCTACGGGGTTAGAGGACTTAGCGGGCTTTCAGAGAGCTGTTGATTTAGCATTATGTGTGTTAATGCGGGAGGCCAGGAGGGGAGGAGTGCTGACTCCAATACACTTTAAATCCACCACATGCCAATAGGTAGGATGACACCTGGACCTCTAGCTGGGACGCTCCGACGAATAAATTAAGCAGCCCTCATCTCTACATCGATCTAAATGAACCTGCAGTGTGTGTGTGTGTGCGCGCGCTGATGTGTGTAGTGGAGGGCAGTGAAGCGCGAGCAGGAGCTGACTGTAAATGTGGGGGGTTGGATGTGTTTCTATTGGGAACGCGGAGTTCTTCAGGTGTGTGTGTGTGTGTGTGTCTATTGTACGTGGAAGTGCGCTCGCAGGGGCGTCCTCTCTGTCCAGGCCACTTTTTCCATACATCGATTGTCAGGTTAGAAGGGCTCAATAGAGGCATGGCAGCTGTGATAGCATCTTTAAGGCAATTAGCCTTGGACACGAGAGGACATATGCATACACACACCTACACACAAACATCTATCCTTTTTTTCCAGCCAGCTTCTGATTAATGCCTGCACATGCTTTAAAAAAAATATAAATGTGCAACATTTGCATTATGGAAATATCTCCAAATTTGACTTGTTAGCCAATATGCTATACAGGCCAAGTATTGACAACACAGGAATCATTGGAAGGAGTATTCCTTTTGTCCGTCCAAATAGCCATCACTTCATTGATTTATCGTGTTTGACATTTGTGTGAAACAGTCATGATTAGCATAACATGACTTCTTGACTTATGGCCAACAACATGTTTTGTAAGGTCACAGTGATCTTTGACCACCAAATTCTCATCAGTTCATACTTGAGTCCAAGTGCAAGTTTATGCCAAATTTGAAGAGATATCACGAGAATGGGTCATTCGTCAGACGAAGGGATGGACGGATGGACAACACGAAAACATAATGCCTCTGCGTCAGCGATAGCTGTGGCCAGAACAAAAGGTGAAATCAAATCAAAGTCAAAATTGATGGAGTAGATGCCAACATATTTTCTTCCCCAAGCTCCAAAACTGCTGGATCCTACACCTCCCATAATGCAACTCAATAGCATATTTAGTTAGACTCCCCCTTCCCTATTTGGTAAATCAGCATGTCTTTCAAACTCCACAGGCCTAGTTTGTAATGCAGGCTTTCTGTTATAAATGTGTAGTTTTCAAGGACAACTTGAGATAATCCTGATGACATTACCAGGGTTATTTAAAAAAAAAAAACGTGAACAAGCTCCCTCCAGCGCAACAGAAGACAGTATACAACCGATTCCACAGGCTGTGAAGTAAAGTTGTTCCGATACCAATACCAGTATCGGCAATGCGTCCGATACTGGTCAAAATACTTGATCGGATATTGTCAAGTACACCAGTCTTTGCACAGATTAAAAAAAAAAAAGAAACTTGTTTAACCTGATATGAATTCTTCTTCACCGCTCCAAAACTGTAGCCTTCACTGTGCTGTCTCCCTGGACGTATCATGGCTGTCACTGGCAACTACTGTTTTAGAGCAGCAAAGAAGAACTAAGTGCAGGTAGTTTGTCACGTGACGATAGCAAACATCATTGTGGCGCTAGTGAGGAGCGTGTAACGGTAGTCAGAGCGAGGAAAATGTCAGCCATCTGGCAAAATTTCACAGTGAAAAATCGGTTAATGTTTTACAAAGGGTTTAACCAGAGCCAGGTCATACACCAAAGATAGTAATGATATCACATCCATACATGGTCAGTAGTAAACCGCTGTTTATTAATAAATAATAATAATAACAAGAATAACTATATATTTATTTTATGACGCTGGTATTGGAATCGGTATTTGGTATAGGCCGATACAGCAAGTTCAGGTATCGGAATCAATAACGGGGAGGAAAAAAATGGTATCGGAACATCTCTACTGAGATGTACTCAAAATGACAAGTAAACTGATCTTGATGTGTAAAATCAGAGGTGTGCCCCTTTAATAATTGGCCTTTAAGTCATTATACAAGCCTTATTCTTGTCATCAAGCACACAAAGTGGCAAAAAAATTACAGTAGTATTCACATAAAAACCCAGGTGAAGACAGAACTCAGAGAGATGCACTGGAGTGAATTTACCTTCATTGGCCAAACAAAAAACACTTAAGCCAACAAGGTTACTTAACTAGACCTGGTGACGCTAGAATTCATCTGGTGATGTCAGACTACAGAGGCAGCAACCAGGAGAAATAAGCATCAAATATATTTAAAAAAAAAAAAAATCAAAAAGCGAAATCGGTGGTTGGACCGGGTATAGCCGTTGGCTGGAACTTCCACAGCAGCAGCCTGTGTGGACAGTGAGCACCACGGACAGCTCCCTTCCTGCTGAGGCTATCAGAGGCAGGGGAGCTGTCCACAATGCCTGCTGCCATCCACAGGATCAGGACCATGGAGAGCTCCACAGCATGCAGTCCTGACATGACACAGTTTGAAATAATATACATCAGCTATTTACACACAGGTTGAAGGCTCGTTGAGTAATGACTTGACGTGTTTCAGTTTTTTTTCCTTTGTTCTTATTTGAGGCCCTAAGATTGGAGGGTGTTACGTTAATTTTACTTTAGCAGCCACATTCACAAAGCTTCCGATGCATTCCTTTTCTTGGCACCCGGGGAGAAATATTAGATTTTCAATATGATAAATGACTGGCACAGCAAAACGGGTGAGAACAGGAGGAGGACCTTTGAAATGGAGTCAGGATTTCATGTGAACACAGCCGTTGGACTCACCTCGGCAGCTCTTGAAAATGCTCTGCAGAACTGTCTGGCAGATGTTTAAAGCTTCGACCTCTGACCTGAACGTGAAAGGGGAAGCTTTGGAAGATAACACCTTTGAAAATGTCATCTGTCACCTCCGCTCCCCTGGGACTTTTCTGACAGAGTGGTTTGTTTGTTGGCCCGAAAACGCAGTGGCCCAGCACCTAAAATGGACAGTGCCGCCTTCTCCCTGGTGCGGATTGCTGTGTTTTGCAACGGCGGAGATTGCAGTCGTGTGAATCACCCCATTCGGAGCGTTTAGCTCACTTTTCATCGCAACACAATGAGCCTAAATACAGCCCTATAAATAGACACCACCTCCAAAATGGCACCGAAAACTGTCTGAGTTTCACAGTAGCCATTAGGGCGAGTGGAAAAGAAAAAAAGAGACATAAAAAGATAAAGAGGGGATGGTGTGATCTGAGTATACCTGGCTCCAGACAAAGGAGATTCAAGATAAACCTCGTGTGATGAACCATGCATATATTTCTACATTAAGTGCAACACACACATTATCATTCTCAGTCAGTCTCCCACAAGATCTCTTTATCTCCCCCCCACCACCTTGCTCATCTTTTCTCTGCCTCATCTGTGTCAGACAGTGACAGTGTGAGCTGCTGCTCTGACTTCATGCTGTGCTGTTTGCATGAATTACACATCTGGGTACAGACACAAACACACTCTGTGTACATGTGTGTTTGTCACGGAGAAACAAACCATTTGATTTGCTACCGTGGAAAAAAAACAACCTAATTATCACGCAGTCATTGTTAATGCATGTGTGTGTGTGTGTGTGTGATGTCTGAAAATGACACAAGAAGAAGTCGAAGACCGCGTGCATGTATGTGTTTGCATGTGATGACAAAACCGATTTCTCCTCTGCTGTCTGATTGATGGTAAAAAAAACTCACTCGGTCTCTACGCACCACTGTGTGCCTCCGTGTGTGTGTGTGTGTGTGTGTGTGTGTGTGTGTGATGATGTAATACAACCTACATTTCCTTCCTATGTGTGTCTATATTGGTGTGTACGTGTGTGTGTTTTACAGCCTCCAAGAGATACTATTCGATGTGTCATCGCGATGACTCAAACGGATGTACTGTACGTGTGTGTGTGTGTGTGTGTGTTTCCTGAGGTGAGTCCACAGGCTGCCACTGACCTGTTGTGTTAGCTGACTAAATAACCGTGTCTCAGGATTATATTCTTTTAATATTTATATTTGTACATAATGCTAAGGATCAATGCCAATATCTGCAGCTCTGTGTTTTGGTCTGTTGGTGTGGTATAGTGGAGCCCCCCCACCCCCTTCCCACACACAAGCAGATATACAATAACTGTCAGATATTTCTCTCAGGGTTTGGTGGAACAAACCAGGGATAAAATCCTGTTTTACATTTGCCAGGTGTTGATAAAGATAATTCCAATCGGAGGCTTGCGCTGTTCTGTTTGTGGTCGATGTTTAAGTAATGTTAGGAAGGGATTCTCTACCACATTGGCCATAAAACTCAGTTGATATAGTTCATCATGGCTTTGTTGAGTTGCTTTGGGGGTTTACTTTTTTTGCTTTAAATTCATCTTGAGCTCTTTTATAAACGTTGGGGGGACTTGTAACAGAATGGTCCAAATCAAGCCGGCGGAACATTGAAACTTTGGAAAGCTCCTTCCAGAGCGACATAATAGATTATACAACCGTTTTCACAAGCTGAGTAGCAGGGGTGGGGGAAATTTTTTATTTTTTTACGATTTTGAAATCGTTTTTTTTAATGCCAGAATCGATATGTTTGCTTCATTTGAGTCTGTGCGGAGGTAGAAGGAAGGTACAGCTTTTATTGTTGTAGTCTGAGTAACGTGACGTCGTATCCATTCCGTATCCGTTCCGTATCCGTCAACTGGCCGCAAACGAGGAAGTACAAAACAGTGGAGGGTCCGCGTGGATACGACCTGCACCGTCATATGTTAAATCCAAAGTGGTAAACACTACACATACAGTAAAGTATGGAAACACTTTGGGTTTCACACATTGTCAGGAAAAGCAGAGCTAGACGTCACGGCTAAAGCTGCATGCAAACTCTGTCATGGACAGGAAACGTTATCGTATTGCAGTAACGTGCGGTCAAGCCAGCCGTCACTCTCATCTCTGTGGGCAAATCGCTACAACTGTAGAGCACCCATATACTGACATTTATGGTAAATACAGACAAATGGAGCTGACCATGGACCAAATGGAGCTGACCATGGACCATATCCAATGGCCCTATCTAGAGCCAGAGTTTGGTTTGTCCATTCTGGGCTACTGTAGAAACCTGGCTGCCTGTTCCGTGAAGACGACCCACTCCGCATGTAGATATAAACGTCTCATTCTAAGGTAACGAAAACACAACGATTCTAATTTTCAGGTGATTATACACTAAAGAAAACACTTATTAATATGACATTCCATTTCTGCCAATAGATCCTCTTAAATGTTTCACACTGTTACTTTCAATTAAATCCAAATGTAACATTAAATGAGCGTGATGTAAGTCAAATCAAAGTGTAAGTAATCAAATTAAGTGAGTGTTTACTTGCCGTTTTTCCACACATTTTGCACTTCAATTTCAATTATTCTGTGACTATGATACGACTACAGCCAGAATCCCAGTAGGGCGAACGGGGGTACATCCTCGACAGCCGGTAGCGGATGTGATACTGCTTTCTGCTGCAGCAAAAAAAAACTCTGATTCAGGCTGCAGTAGGCGTTTTTTTTTTCAGTAAAATTCAGTCCCATAGTGCAGCATTGAAAATACACAACTTAAAATACATGTATGCGCTTAGTTTTTCTGGTATTGTGACAGAAGCTGACAAACGTAGCTGCTTGCTATGCAGGAGGCTACTTTAATCTTCCTCCAACGAAAAACAGAATACCATTCCTCCCTCTGTTGTGCTTTCAAGTCTCCCCCCTTCTGTGTGCTACCTTTTATGGCTACTCTCGTTTTTTTTTCCTCCCAACTTCTCTAACTAGATTCATCTCTGTCCCTCTTCTCTCTCTCTCTCTCTCTCCCTGCAGTGACAAAAAGGGCCGCCCAGTAACCAGGGGAAACGCTGCGTGACGTCACGCACGCCCTCACACAGGCTTAGTCAGAGAAAGCAACAACCTAAATCCTCACAAACATACACACAGTGGAGAAGTATTCAAAAGAGGGTTGTTTTTTTTTTTCTTTCATTCACACACTCACTGACACACGCGCACACACACACACGCACACACACACACACACTTTGCACTCCTTCAAGTAATTGTATTCGGAACGACGAGTCAGCAGAATCGTCTAAGCTGGCATGCGGGGTTATGTGGAGGCTGACGCACATACGCACTCACAGGCCAGCACTGCGGCTTCTTCTGCCATCTTACTCACTTTCTCTGACTAACTCTAACTGTATGCCCTCTCACACTGAGCGCAGACAGACAGAGAGAGAGAGAGAGAGAGAGAGAGAGAGGTGCGGTCATCCCTCCGTCCTCTCTCACTTGTACCTTGAGGAAAGAACAAAGAGCCGTCTAATTGTAAGGCGGGACCACAGTTCCTTTTAAAAGAGAGAGATGATGGTGGTGGAGGGAGGGAGGGAGGGAGGGAGGGAAGATGACCCAGTTCTAATCAAAGTGGAGAAAGAAAAGGGAGTCGTTTTATCTTTGTAGCTGTTTATCATATTTGCCTGTTTAAATGCTGTAATTGACGGCGTGCTCTTCCTCCCCTACCTTTCACGCCATCTTTCCCCATCCCATTCATCCCTCCCTTCCCATCCTAGAAGAGGTATTTTTCCAGCACAAAACGGTCTCACTTGTTTATGGGTGGGATTGTACCAGCTGGGTGGAGACTGTAGCTTGTATTACAGTGTGCCTTCTTGAAAGCACGATCTCAGTCTGCCGGCGCTGAATGTGCAGCAGAACTGGGCCAACCTTAACAACAACAAAAGGAAGCCACATGGCACATGGAAAACAATCGGACCAGTTAACCCGGTTGCAATTAAAACTTGGTTTTCCTTTAGCTATATATCTGCAACAGTGTGAAATCTCTGCACAGAGGCGATTTGGGGACTGATGTTACTGTTTTATTGCATTACACAACATGCAAATAAAACATGGCTAACTAAACTACAGTAAGTAGGATAAATTTGATTCAACTGCTCTGCGTTTTACTACGTATTCAGACATACAGTGACAAAAGGACTAGAAGCAAATGGATGGTACTTCATTTGAATGGAAATCGGCTTCACAAGGAGGCACTACGCACTACAATCAGAAGTGCAAACAAACAAACTGATTGGGGCAGCGGTAGACCAGCAACACCCCCCCACCCACCACCCCCCACACCCCCCGTGTTCTGTGAGGTTAAATTACAGTTTTTTTTCCAATGTAGTCTGGTAGCTTGGGTGAGACGGCTTCAGTTCCACGTCGGAAAGGGCTGTCTGACAGCAAGATAAAGCGGTGAAAACATTCTAAATATAGCGTACACTTTAAACTAATATTGATTTTTTTTAGGTGAGCCTTTCTTTTAGGTGGCTAAAATACATTTTGCTGCCGGGCCCCGTCCACAGCAGCACATTGCTTTCTGTGTGGTAACTCCTGTCTGTTTCTCCAAAATGTCATCTACTGACTTCGGATAAGTACCTCATACAGCCTCTTTTCAAAACACCCAAACTATCCCTTTAAGGTTAGAAAATGGTTTGTGTTAAAATAATAATGTAACAACGTAAGGTAACCAGCGTAACCAGCGTAAATAAATAACAACTGCCCTTAGCTGACTTTCTTACGTAATGTTACGCAAACAAGTTTTTACTTTCAGTTTCACAGGGGAGATGAACAGTGATCTCCTGGAGGAGAGTCCTCCAGTTTGTTTGACCCATCCACCACACCTCCCACCCACCCTTAATGGATTTCTCGCTTGCTATACTTGTTATTATACTACCTTATTATACTACCTAACGGTCACTCGATATACTACGTCACTTGATCTGACCAAATGCAAAAATGTCGTCATTCTGCGTATCTGTGGTGTGTAGAAACGTACAATGCCTGGCGACTGGGCTGATAAAACCATACTGCTTTTGTTGATTCCTACGGAAAATGAATATGCAGCAGAAAAACACTGCCCGATCGCCCAACTGGTGCTGAATGTGTAAATTGGGCCTGCAGCTTTGCTGCCTCTACGTCTGCATGTGCAGATACTCCATCTGTCCCATTCTGCTGATGATACTGGACTACAAACACGCTCCTTTGTGGCAGTATTGTCAAAGCCCATCTGTCACATGACCAGCAGGTAAACATCACAACATTGTTGATGTGGTTCAAAGTTTGAAGTAAAAAAGACCACCGCATCAACAGACTATTAATAACCTGCCCCAACTTCCAGTTTAAAAAAGAGAAATCTCTAATTTGTATTCAATAGATGTCCTTCTGTTTAATGAGTAAAGAACCACTCCACTCAGAGTTGGCAAAGCAACCAATGGCTCCAACCAGGTAGATAACTTTTTTCTTTTTAAATCTTCCCACAACCCCGATCTGTTTGAACAGCACAGTGCAAAGAGATGTATGCCACCGGAGCTGGTTAAAGGTCTGGACTAATCACCACTTGATGTGGGTTCAAATCCCAAACCAATCTCTTTAAAATTGAGACAGACTGTTGATTTATTAAGATGAATGCCAGCCACAAATGGACACACACACACGCACACACACAGACACACACGCACCAACTCACGCAAACAATGAGTCAGAGAAGAGATGAGGGGTGGGAGAGATAACGAGAAGAGGGTAAGAGGGTTAATGACTGTCTCCAACACAAGGCCAGCAAGATTGCTCTTGCTTATGCATGCGCAAACACACTAACACACACACACACACACACACACACACACACACAAGTCAGCCTGATGAAATTGCACATGATAAATTGATGAGCCAACTGACGCTACACATCTTGTCGTCCTGCTTTGCCTCTCTATGTCATACACCTTCTGTGAGAGAGAGAGAGAGAGAGAGAAAGAGAGAGAGAGACAGATGAAGCGACAGAAAGAGAAAAGAAAGGAAATGGAGGTGAGAGGAAAAAGAAAAGATGGGAGAGAGGGAGATAGAAATAGAGAGAGAGTGATCATGTTTGCGCCAGGAGGGCAGCTATTCGTCTTCCTAATGGAGCCATTACCTAAGGGTGGGTGACCCCTGAGGGTCAATCTCACACAAGTGCACACGCACACATTCACGCAGAGGACAATCTAGATTATGGTGTGAGGAGCACTGCCAAGAGCTGAAGGACAGGCGACGACACTGTGTAATCTCTATTTTATTACCAGAGTTTTTACTCACTGATGTTATCTGCCACTCTCTCTCTCTCCCTCTTTCTCACATTTCCTCCCTTCATGTCTCCCCCTTCCACCTTTCTCTCACCTTCTCTCACCTTCTCTCTTTCAGTCGATCTCACTCATTCTTTTATATCACGATTTTTTTCGGTGTCAAAGCCTTTAAATACCAGGGGTGTGACAAATAAAGAACAGGAAAATGCTAAACACTCAATGCGAATATTTCACATCAAAACTACGATGCATATTTGTTTTTTCAATAAACGTTTCAAATAGATTCACGCAGGGAGAGGGCAAAACCTATTGACCCAAGGCAGCGTCTGGCAGTCTGTCTGTCTGAGGTCAATTGTTTTATAGCCGAAAGTATTGTATGCTATTTTAGTTTCTTTTTAGTAAAATGCTCTGAGTGAATTTCTCTCTGCTAAACAGTTACACAGTGTATACTGTATGTCTAGGGCTTTTATTGTGAAGAGTAAGGACGGAAGGAGTGGATCTGGTCTGGTTCTTGCCGTCTTGGTTTGAACTACGGAGCCGCCATGTTGTTGTACACTATAGTGTACGTATTGAATATGTCCGTTCCGCACAACGTGATTAGTCGATGCTTTTATTCGTGGTGTGAAAGCTCAGAATAATCAACCTTGTTCCAAAAGACACCCCCCCTGCTGTGTAAAGACCTTTACGCGGAAATTTAAATGCAGTTAATTCACTCGGATCTCTTCTTGTTGCTCTATTCTACTCTCAATCTTTCCATCTTTTCTCCTCTCTTTTATCCCGACACAATTACTCCTCTCACTTTCCCCAAATCACCTCTTCTACCTCTCACTGCTCCTCCTCCTCCTCCCCTTACTCCACACCTCCATCTCCTCACTTTACCTCCTCCTAATTTAAAATGAAAGTGACCTTTTTGTGCCCAGAAGTGTTGTTACACATTTACGAGTATGTATACATACACACACACACACACAGACACAAGATGGGAGATAGAATGCGTGTGTGTGCCTGTGTGTGCGCGTGCGTGTGCGCGCGCATGTGTGTGTGTGTGTGTGTGTGTGTGTGTGTGTGTGTGTGTGTGTGTGTGTGTGTGTGTGTGTGTGTGTGTGTTTGTCCACCACTACAGGACATGAAATGTAATTACATCTGTCCTTGGGAACATTTCAATCGCTCTATGTCCGCTTCAAGCAAATTACCTATTCAGCAGTATCACACATATGCTACGAAAGATGTGCGGAACTGCGACATCAATTTAATCTGAACATTATAATGTAGACAAAAGGAAGGTGTAGGACATAGAAGTTACTAATGTGAATGGCATCTACACACACACATACACACACAAAACACTACACACAATGCAGAACTCACCTGAAAGTCTCAAAGACACGAAAACAACCGCATATGCAAAAACATGTTTTGCAGCTAACTTGCAAAGTCTTAGATGTAAAATAAGAACAAAGTATTAGAGTCTGATGGAGATTCAGCAGTAAATGCAACACACACACACACACACTGAAGTTAAACAGTGTCTGTGCATCCCTCTTATTGTCAGCAGTCTGACAGAATGTAATTGAAGAAAATAAAAACCTCAGAGAAGAGGATCAATTACTCGGTGTACAAGACCGGAGAGATGTTTTCATATCAGAATGATAAAGCGTTGCCCGGAGTACTGCAATACAGACAGAGAGCAGAAAGAGAGAGAGAGAGGGAAGGAGTAAAAAAAAATGAGAGAAAGAAAGATGAATGTAGAGAGGGAGAGGAAACAGAGAGAGAAAGATGGGAGAAGTAAGAGACGGATGAAGTTTGAGGGTACTTTACCAATTTGCCTCAGTGTGTAAGAGGAGTCTATTGCTTTGTCTGTCTGGCCGTGTGTGTGTGTGTGTGTGTGTGTGTGTGTGTGTGTGTGTGTGTGTGTGTGTGTGTGTGTGCGCGTCACATGGGAGATTTTGAGAGTCTGAGAGCGAACTGAGCTGAATTAAGTTGTAAATTGGAAGGGTGTGATTGCGTCCAGCGCTGCCTGTGAGATTCGGTTATCATTCAGCTGCATCATCTCCAGCAGCCTCGCAGCTCGGGCAGAGATACGGCGAGGAACAATGACGGGTCTAATTCTATTGTGACTTTATGCCGTCAATACTAGAGAGAGAGAGAGAGAGAGAGAGAGAGAGAGAGAGAGAGAGAGAGAAAGACAGAGGAGGAAAGGGGGGAGAGAGAAGTGGTCGAGGGAGCGAGGGAGCAGGAGACGCAGTGAGAAAGAGTGGTGGAATGAAAGGAGCTCTCTGATGAAGAACGGAGGGGGAGCCTCACAGCGCCGAGTGACTTCAATGGCCTCTCCTCCCTCCCCTCGGCCCATCGCTGCCTCTCAATTAAATTCTAATCAATGGAAAAGCCTCATTATCCCCACTGCCTGCAATGCTGTGGAATTGATCTCTGTCCCCGTGGTACAATGCAGAATCTAAAAGCTTTGGTCAGAAGGACCGGTGTTAGCGGATACAGGATATCAAACGCAGGCTGATGAGATGGCATGTACCGTACAAGCCAGTCAAGGTCTTTGTAGAGAAAGAGAACGTAATTGCACATGAAATGTCATACTGCGGACCATCCACTTAACGGGTCTGCTTTTTGAAGCATCAACAGGTGAGATTTTCTTTGTATAATGTAAAAATACAGCAGTTTCTTTGTAACAGCCAATTCCCTCCTGGTTGACAGATGGTGTCAAACATCATATGTTTGTCCTTTGAATACATGAGTGTTACATCTTTCCTTTATTATAAGACATACAGAATTGTCCAACAAGTATTTGAAAAATGACACCTACATATTATTTATTGTATCGGTAAAGTTGCTGTAATTTGGTTTGGTATTTGGGGTTTAGGGTATGTTATTTTGGTATAGTAAAAAAGTAAAAACATGCCACAAGGTACGGATCCCTGAAAACTGACAAAATGTATGAAAAGGTTGACAGGCAAATCCAAAATATACCTGAATACATCAATTAATAATATCAAGTAAATAATTAAAGGTGCAGTGTGTAGGATTTGGCGGTCATCTAGTGGTGCGGCTGCAGATTGCAACCAACTGAACCCCCTGCTCTCTATCCTCCCTTTCCAAGACTGTGGTAGCGTGAGCTGCCGAGTGCAAAACTGTGTTAACAGCTGTGTTGCCTTGATCAAAGGCCATCCTGCCAGCAGGGCACGTTACCGCCATTTCACAAGCCTGTCAGAGAACTTTGGTGGCCTTCAGTTAACATAAACACTCAAAAGGCTCTTTAAAGAGCTAGTGTTTAGTTTGCCGTTCTGGGCTACTGTAGAAACATGGCGGACTCCGTGGAGAGGACCCGCTCCCTATGTAGATATGAAGGGCTCATTCTAAGCCAACGAAAACATTGAGATCAGATCTTTCAGACCACATTCAGAGGTGGTCTGGGCCACATAGTATGGCGACATTCTTTTAACAGTGTGTACGTGAATGTGTCCTGGGCCACATTAAGGACCGCCTACTCTACTGACGTCCCGCTGGGATCCGCGGGGCTCTGCGCTCCTCATGCGAATAGACAGACGCAAGCACTTTTATGTCTCGCAGCATGGGAACGGCTTCTGTGCTTTACTGTATTCTGTCGGTATAACTGTATTTTATTAAAATATGTCTTATCTATAGGCTACATATCTACAGACTATCAGGCTAGCCATGCAGCATGTTCCGCTTCTTTGCACGGAGCTGACACCCGCCCGCCCGCTCTCTCTCTCTCTCCCTGGCTCTCTGAAGCTCTACACCCGCTGTTATCTGGCAAAGGCATCGGTGCCGGAGGCGCGCAGAGTTCCCCGGTGGACCGCCGGTATAATAACCTTTTACTTTGATGTTAATAAAATGTACCCGAATTCACAAATATGTAGGATATTACTACTAACATTCATGTGATATTGCGTCACAACGTCTGTGCTGTATTAGCCGTGTGTTTACAACGTGTTTATAACGTGTTTATTTGCATATAGAGCGGGGATGTGACATCCGATCACAAGCAGTCACTGGAGATACATTCTAATACCAGGTTAGAGCAGACGTATCTAAAGCTGTCCACTTGTCATCGGATCACTCAGGGCGCATGTTAATGCCAGGTCTGAACAGGGCATAAATAAAAGAGTAAAATATATTAAGTTTTAAGTTAAAGTATTTTATCAACTGATGGGTGGTAAAGGAACAAGATGTAACTTTATATTTCTTTTTACACGCCATCTTAATTATTTAGCAACAACAACAACCTTTTACTACATTTATAGTCCAATAAAATAGTGCAGCATACTTTTAAATAAGATGCTTTCAACTGCCACAATGTCTATCTGAATTCACACTGCTGAGGTTTCATGTTGCAAACAGTCCCTTCGTGTGGTGGAACAACAGTAGAGAAGTGGTTCATTGTTGCAGGCAGTACAAGCAGGCTGCCAACTACAGCCTGGCTTTTCAATTGGAAACCTGGAGATGGCACGCTTTAAAAAAAAAAACACTCATGTATGCACACACACTCACAAAGTAGAATAGGTGTGAGAGAGAGTTAAAAGGGAAAGATATGGGTACTTTGAGATGGAGACAAGGACAGAGGTGTCCGGGCGGAGGCCTGTTTAGAAAGCACCTGCCCACGACCCCTAAGGAGCAGACAGATGATTCGCCACAGGGACAGGAACACCTGACAGCACGCACACACACACACAAACACACACACACACACACACACACACAATGCATCTAAAAGACTATGTGACTGCAAGCTGAGTAGGAACCTTGAAAACTATTTACACACACACAAACCCTTTCTCTGTGTGTGACACATGCAGAGAAAGTGACTGTAAAGTGCTGTGGCAGGCAGAAATAGGGAAAGAAAGCACAAAGCAGGGGGGCGAATGAGGAGAGAGATGTCATCCCATCGTGAATGTGCTGCCCTTTTTTCGAATTTATTCAGGTATTATGGGCTCGTTGGGGAGAAGAGAGTAGGAGGAGTGGAGAGGAGAGGAGAGACAAGGGAAGGTAGAGAGGAGAGACTGATCCCATTAGGCCACTTTATCACCACACCCCCTGCAGTCATTTTGCCATCACAAAACTGGCTGAATAATCCTGCACTCTGTGTGTGTCTGTCTGCATATACATGTTTACATTGTGCATATGAGTTCGGAAAATAGTAGGGCTGTCAAAGTTAACGCGATAATAACGCTTTAGCGCAAACTAGCTTTAACTCCACTAATTTCTTTAATGCATTGAGGCAACTTGTGATTTTTTAAGGTTGTAGCGGGCTCAGTTTTAAAGCTAGAGTGAAGACACTGGCATCATATGACACAAGAAAAACTAAGGAATACGTTGGTTTCAACCATGTCATACTAGCTCGTCGCTAAATAACACTCCAAACTTAAGCAAAATCTACGCAAGGAAAAACTGGCATGGCCATTTTTAAAGGGGTCCCTTGACCTCTGACCTCAAGATATGTGAATGAAAATGGGTTCCATTACAGACATGCCCACTTTATGATAATCACATGCCGTTTGGGGCAAGTCATAGTCAAGTCAGCACACTGACACACTGACTGCTGTTGTTGCCTGTTGGACTTGAGTTTGCCATGTTATGATTTCAGCATATTTTTTATGCTGAATGCAGTACCTGTGAGGGTTTCTGGACAATATTTGTCATTGTTTTGTATTGTTAATTTATTTCCAATAGTAAATATATACATATATTTGCATAAAACAAGCATATTTGCCCACTCCCATGCTGATAAGAGTATTAAATACTTAATAAATCTCCCTTTATGGTACATTCCCTTTTTGAACAGATACAAAATTTAATTAATTAATTTGCAATTAATCACGATTAACTATGGACAATGACAATAACTGACAGCCCTAAAAATATATATACATAAAACATGTTATTTTGATGTATATGTCTTCTGAATTCCCTCTTTTCTTTCTTGTCGGTTCACCTAAAATCTGTCCCTTTGGGGCGCACACTGATATCGGTATGGAAATATTCAAGCTAATAAATCATGTTTGGACAAACCGCAGCTACATTAGCAATGTTCAGACATTGTGACAGGTAACAAAATGTTATCTCTCAGCCCTTTGATACCATCACCCAATGTCCCTTAGTCATCGTCTTCTCTACTTTTGTGTAAAGTAGGGTAGTTTGCTTTGGGTGCTGAAAAAGTTACCGCAACTCTTTTAACTGCATTCGGAAAACACCTATCATCACCAGTATCGTGGGAAGAGAACTATCACGCTAACTGTTAAATCATTAAATTCTCATTTGCAACATTTCCTTGTTTATGAGATAAAGTGGTAACAGAGAAAACAATTTCTGCATCTGTTGTGATCGCGCCGGAGAGATCTCTCTGATTATTTGTCAGTGTTAGTGACAGGTACAAATTTGCTAATTAAATGCTGAGAAAGTCTCCAGCTGGAATGGGTGTGTGTTTGCGTTTTGTAAAGTCATGCCTGGAATTATTTTGTGTAAAAAATGACCAATTTCTTCAGTGTGATGACTGTGTTGTCTCAACCTTGGGCTCCTATCTCCTTTGTCTTCATTTCCTGCATAAAACACAGACTGAAAAAGGCACCAGAAAAAAATAAATGACAGTCAAGACTGGAAACATAACTCAGTTCAGGTTTAAAAAAAGATATAGCACACATACTGAGCACATATACTGAGCACTTCAAGGGAGAATAGAATAAGGTATAAAAGAATATTTGAATAATTTGGCAGATATTGCTTTCTTTTGGCTGTCACAGTATCAAACAGAATACCCAGGCACTCACTAACTCACACATGAACACACGTGCACGATCGAAACTGTTCTCACCTCTTGCATTTATGCAAATAGTTACAGTATATTCATTTTTCAGTAGCAAAGGCGCATAACATCTTTGGGGTGATTGATGCGGATGGTGCAACACGTCCTTATATCCAAACAACGGAATAGCTTTTTTGCCAATGACTCCCAAAACAACATACAGTATATGACCATTGGAGAGTTCCAGCGACAGGCGCACGTTGTGAAACGGCTGCAGTTTTGTGAATTGAAACTGGAAAAAAAAAAAAACTTGGTTAGGTTTAGGAAAAGATCAGATTACATAACATGATATGTACTTAACACATCATGTTATGTATCAGGTTAAAATAAGTATGTCTGTTGCGCAACTTGGGCTGCGTTACGTAGGTTAAAATATGTCAACAGTGACTTTTGGTTTCACACAGGATATGAACAGCGGCCTCCAGTCCTGTGTTTGTTTGACCCATTCATCCACCCCAACGTTCTCCCTACACGGACTTTGTCGCTCTTTATACTACGTCACCTGACTTCCTCCTTTGCTCCCGTCATAATTACTACGGCCACTAGAGGTCTCCACCTAATAATAAATGCAAATATGGATGATAATAATAAGCTGCGTGCACAGATGACCTATATGGACGATTTGGATGGTACAGGTCCAAAAAGCATATGACATGGGAAACTACATATTTGCATGCCGCTTCCTCATGTACCACGATGGTGGTTTCCCTAACCTTACTCAATTAGTTTTAATTGCCTAAACCTTACCAGACACCAACACGTTCTCGTCCCAACTCATCACATACTGACGCTTTGTCAGGACCCTTTAGTGTCACTTTCAAACAGGCTGGGTAGTCCAGCGCGTCAAACTATGACGCTCCACTATGGTCACAGTAAACCCTTGGTTGAGGTTGTGAATTCAAACAAAAACACTTGCTTAGGTTTAGGCAACAAAACCACTTAGTTAGGTTTGGTTTGGAAAATTATTGAAAATAATTGGTCTAAAACAAAAAAGTTCTTAAAAGTGAAATTTATTGTTGTGAACACAAAGACAAATAAGACATTGTTGGTTTCACACGGGGCACGACCAGCTTCCTCCCGAATGAAAGCCCTGTGTTTGCTGGACCCATCATCCACCCCTTACGTCCACCCTATGTGTGTGTTTTCACTCATAAACCTACGTCACCACACTCCTAGACCACTTTCTCGGAGCGTTTATTAATTGACACAGATGGGTTTACGTTATAAGTTACTTAAAAGCCCCACTCATACAGACGCTAATGGGCGTGACAAAGTGCATTTGATGCCCTGGGAATGAGAACGACGGGCTGAACCAGACCATAATCATTACAGTAGAAGAGCAGAAAACAATCATATGAGTCATTTTTGTTATTCAACAGTAAGTGATGTATTTGATATGTTAAGACATTTTTCAGACTGTAATACTGTCACTTTCATTTTAATTATATATTAGTTTAAAATACAACATTTAAAAAGTGTCAGTGTTCTCCCTTATCTACTTTAGTTATCTTAGTTTTCTCCACCAGTAAAGGAGGATTGATTATTGGAGGTAAATCTTGCTGTTGGAGAAACAGAGGGAGGATAGTCAAGCACACAAATGGACTACTGTATCGAATAAAGTGGCTGTTATTACTGTGGGGCTGTAAGATGCTGCTAAACACACACAAATGCATTGAGTAGAATGCTAAATGAATAGCTTCAGTTGGCCTTGGTATGCAGCGACAGCACTGCAAAGCCATCATTTATGTGTGTGCGTGTGTGTGTGTGTGTGTACACTGCAGGGAGACTGTTAAATGAGGGAGCTTTTAGTCTTCATCAATACCTAACTGTGCTTAACATTGTGTGTTGTGTGTGTGTGTGTGTGTGTGTGTGTGTGCGTGTGTGTGTGAGTTATGTGGCCTTAATACCTGTGCTTTGCTTTCTTGACATACACAGGCATAGATCTACCACACACACACACACACACACACACACACACTGTAACCTCCACTGTTTAAGTAGTATATAGATGTAAATGATGTCTGGCAAGTCTGCAATCATTGTGTGTGTGTGTGTTTGTGTGTGTGTTAATAGGTAGACTGTGGCCGGTAAAATATTTTCACTTTGACGTAGTTTAGGAGTTTATGTTCTTTATGTTTGTGTGTGCTCTCTTCCTCCCTCTCTCCCACTCTCTCTTTCTCTCTCTGTCAAGGCATAATTCTCCGTGGATCTGCACTAACAATGCCTTGTCCTCCTTGTCAAGGTTGGACTAAACTAACATCTCAAACACACTCGGACGCACAAAAAAAGCTTGATCACGTTGCACTCACGCGCTCAAGCCAATGCAAACACACACGAAAAACCCAGCTCATGATGACTCCTCATGAACCATTCTAAATGAGCTATTGAAATTCAGCAATTCCGATTAATTCAAACCCCTTAATAACAAACCACAGTTTCTATTCATTCAGGAGCTTCAGAATTTCGAGCTCAGAAAGCCAGGGTCGGCCAGGCAGAGCGTGGGTTTGCTGCAGTGAAGAGAATAAAGGATCACTTCTCTCAAGGACAGCTTACCTAAGCCATCACAAAGTGGTGGTGTACCTGGAGACGGTGTTGGGATGGAGTTCATGGTAAGGACAGGGACTTGTTTGTTAGGAAGTTGTGTAAAAAAGTGTGTTTTAAGCGCATACATGTGTCGTTATATCCAGCTATGTAAAGGGATGTATGCTATCTCAAAATTAAAGAATTGGCACTAGTGGTGCACTTTTCACAGATCAGTTGAGTATCATTTGTGCTTATATGCGAAAGTTCTGAAATGAGCACATTTTCAATTTCGACCAATTAATGATAAAAACAAATCCATGTCAGTCGTCTCATTTCATAAACCCCAATTCTTTATAAACAACTATTGTTAATATCATAAAAAGAATGGAGTATCTATGAAAAATCTATGCAAAATACAAGAACTCTGTAAAGTTAATTATGATAATCAAGATTGTATAAAGATCTTCATGAAAGAGGTATAATGCAACCATTCACAAATATATAT
>CAKAOI010026997.1:0-11564 GCA_916701655.1 Sebastiscus albofasciatus
GTGGGACTCATTTCAACTACTTTATTCTACTGCCGGGTGATTTAATAATTAGTTGATAATATTTTGTATTAATAATCTGACTGCAAAGTAACCAAAGCTGTCATAATAGATGTAGTGCAGTAAAAACTACAATATTGCTCTAAAAAATGTATTGGATTAGAAGTATAAAGTAGCATAAAATGGAAATATTCAACTAGGTAGAAAAAAAACAGGTAACACTTGTGGTAATGTGTCAGAGAAACATCCTGTTATAACGAGATGTTCTCATTATAATAAGAAACTGAGCAGATTTCTTTCTTATGGTGGCACTAATTTATAGCAGTTTCATTTCAGTCTTCTTCAGCTGGCTCGTCTTGGGCATTAACCACCCCTCATACAGTTTTCCCCCAAAGTAAAGACGTCATTGAAGGTCTCTCCAAGCTGCATTTTGCCCACTTGTTTGGCAGGTGCAGCCGGTGCAGGTCTGGGCGGTTCCGTGGTCACAAACCACTTTGATTTCCCAAATTGTCACTGCTCAGTAATCAGACACACAGGTGCACTGCTGCAAAGTGTTTCATTTTCTCCCCTTATTGTGCAATTTGGTGTACATTTTTAATAACCCACTTTTACAAATTATACTTGCTACCCCACCAGACACAAATTTTCTAATTATGAATGAGGAAATTTATATTTAAATGTCTTTTAATTAGAGTTTCTCTTTTTGTTTTATGCTTTTATTCATCGTCTTTTATCTAATCATTTCTATTTTATGTCTGTGCAGCACTTTGTAAACTTGTTTTTGCTATATCAATAAACTTTATTATTATTAATATTTATTATAATAATTAATAATTAACCACTCATATTCATTATGCACACACAGCCATGTATTCTCTAGTTTGATGACATCTTACTATAAGCAGGTACTGCCACCATGTGGTGATGGGTGTGGTTGAAGATGAACTGAATGACCGTTTGTTCTCAAGTACATCATTTTATATAATTAAATCTTTTGTGTTTTGTTTTAGGGAGGAGGAACCGTTCACCATGAAGGTGTTCAGGGACTGTATGACATGGACTCGGTCACTTTAAGGATTAATATGATCTTCTGGATAAGCTGTAACATATTAATCCATGGATAGCTTGTCTATAAGTAGTTTTATCAATGGCCACTCCTCTCTTATACTATTTGTAGTAATCTCTTTGGTAACACACATGTTTATTAGACTCACATACAAGATCAGATTCCATTGGATTAATTACAGTCTGATTACATTAATAAAGAGCACTGATTTATTTCCGGTGGTGGGGGGAGTACTCTCAAGTAAAAGTACTGCATTGAAAATATTAAAGGTTCCATATTTTGCTCATTTTCAGGTTCATACTTGTATTTTATGTTTCTACTAGAACATGTTTACATGCTGTAATACATTTTAAAAAAAAATATTTTCTTCATACTGTCTGAATATACCTGTATTCACCCTCTGTCTGAAATGCTCCGTTTTTAGCACATTTCAATGGAATTGCGTTGCTTGGCAACAGGGTCCCTGTTTACTTCCTGTCAGCTGGTGCAGAATGCAACTATGCTCACAATTCTGACAACTTGAAGCAATAGCAAAGAAGGTATATTTCCAAGAAGTGAAAGTCAATTATTCGTTCCATTGCAACATAAGCCGCGAAGTTACACGTCAAAAATATTATACATATAAGCATTTTCAGTCCAAAATGGCAGCAGCAGCTACTGTAAAAAAAACCCACCAGTTTCTTCTCTTTGCTTCTATAATCTTTGGCCAGACTGCTAAACTCTAAGCATAACTTCATATTTCACTCAAATAGAAATTCCAAAACTAACCTTGACTGAAATCTTAAAGATTGTCACTTTTACTATACAATAATTTTTGTCTTATAAAATTGAAATAACTAAAATAGTTTGAGATATCTCTAAAATAAAAACACATCCTTGTTACATGATATGTGACATTTCTCACACTGACTTATTTGCATTATTCAAGCAGTTTTATTTGTGTCTGTATTTTGATTGTGCAGTAATAATCAACATTGGCTGACAGATTTTAACAGTTTGTGAAAGCTTTATTCGGTTGAACTGCAGAGACTTTAATACGTACGAGAGTCTCTCGACCCATATTCACAAAATATTAAAAAAAAAAAAAAGTCACTTCTTTCTGGACATTACTAAAAAATTAAATGACAATATGCAGTGAGTGTATTATTAGTATCAAATTAATAAACTTATTTAGAGACATTTCTTCTTGCTGAAACAGACGCTTGTGTTCAGACCCACGACACCCCACAGGCCGACGCTGGAGATGAAGTAAATAAAAAGCAAGGAAGATGAATCACCAACACGAGACGAGAAGTCCTGAACAGCACGAAATTAATGCCAGATTCCAACATCATTACACAAGAAAGCTGAAATAAACCACCAACTGAGATGCATTGTTATGTTCACATATCAGGGCAGTGAATGCAACACTTGTCGACCATCAGAAGCAGAATCACAGTTTTACGGCAATGCCAGGAGCTCGCCAACAAAAACATACCTATCAACATTTTCCTACCTAACCTTGAACTGCTGTGAACACTCGGAGAGCACAGGGGAGTGGATGGAATCATAACATGGCAGACAGGACAGGCTGCAGGACTGAAGAGTAGCATCGCTGATCAAAATGTTTTGTCACTCGATATTTTATCAAAATAAAAAGGGCATTTTATGATGGGAAAACAAAGTAATAGGAACACAAAAAAATATTTTTTTCCTGTGGAAGCACATCCAAACTAAAAAAACAAAAACAGAGAAATCAAAGCCAATGTGGACACATTAACGATCTTATTTCAAAAGAAGCCGGCGACTTCCTCCCCTTCATTAAAAAGAAAAAATAAATCACATGTCACCATACAGGCCTGTGGTGAGCCACTATCAGTCTATTATTACGGCCGACAGGTGCACCGGTCTTAGTGCTTGCTGTCTGCAGAGGCGGAGCGGGAACGTGAACGGGAGCGAGAACGAGAGCGGGAACGAGAGCGGGACTGTTTGTTCTGAGCGGGAGCAGGTGAGCGGGAGCGAGACCTGGAGCGAGACCTGGAGCGGGACTTGGAGCGAGACTTGGACCTGGAGGGGGATCTGCCCGAGGCCCTGCCCCCTCCTGACGTCTTCTTCTCCGGGGTGCGGCTCATGGACCTGGAGCGGCTCCTGGAACGGTTGCGGCTCCTGGAGCGGCTCTTTGAGCGGGAGTAGCTGCGGGAGCGGGAACGGCTCTTGCTGTGACTGTTGAGAAGAGAGAAAGTCATTTTAAAGATTCATCCAGTGACAATAGTGCAACATCCCAAGCACCTTGGATAAAAGGACAAAAGCGGCACGGCTGGCATTTTCCACGCGTTTTAGACATGGCAAAGCTACAAAAAGATATCAAAATGTCCATTTCTGTACCAGCCCTCCAAGAAGTTTACATGTGGAGTCATCGTCCAGTTTCCGATTTACTTTTTGCAAACATTTGTCTTTAAGTCGAAAAATAGTTAAAAACCAGCTCACCTTCTGCTGTCCTCAAAGATCTTGAGCTTGCGTCCATTCAGCTCTGAGCCATCGAGCTTGGAGATGGCATTCTTCAAGTCACTGCGGGATGCAAACTCAACCACTCTGTAGAAAAGCAGAAACATTCATTAGGACCAAACTCTGGAGACCATTTGAGAAATTTGACTTACAGAAGAGCAACTCACCCTTCATTTTTGTTGGGCCTGTGAGCGTCCACAAAGGTAACTTCACCTGCTTTTCTCATCAGGTCTTTCAGGTCCTGTTTCAAAGCATAATGCAGGATTAGTGACGGAGAACAAAACACGAGGTGCCAGTGAGAGCCTTTTCAGACCTGGAGGGAGAGAAATGAGCAGGCAGCAAGAAACCAGCACACACACACACTGAAACTTTGGTTATCTAATGCTGACTTTGTCACCCTGTGATAAGCTCCCATTTCAGTGGAGGGCATGTAAACAAAAGAGCCACTGAAAATGCTTTGTGTGGACAAGTATTGCCTTTACTCAAACTGTTTTAAATTGGCTCCATGAATTTGCATCAGCAAAGACACAAATTCTGCTCCATAGTGAGACGGTAACACATCAGTTAGGATTTTAATGTATTCAAGTTTGATGCATTATTGCATACAAATTAATACTGGATTGGTGTCTGAGTATGTGAGATGAATCTGTATGTTTATTGGTGGTTGATGACAATAGTATTCTGGGTAAGTGGACAACAATTTTTTTCATGTGACCTATACAAATATTTGGCTCAAAAGTCCTAAAGTGTTTACATGGTAAAACTACCTCCTTCCCATTTGAGACTGTAACTCTACACCCCGTTACCACCCGACCCTGAACAAACCCAATCACATGAGTTTTATGCTACTTACCGCTCCATACCCAGGAAGATATTAGCATAGAGCCACTTGTCCAAATAGCAAATGGGAACCAATGCAGTGTTAAGCCCTTGAGAAACGACCCCGGCCTTGACTCAGCATCCGGCCTCCACAAGTAAGGAACCACCAGAGAGCAAGTAGGGGGAGGGGTGTGTGCCCGACTCAACACCCCCCCAGCTCCATCAGCAACAGAAAAAGACCCAAACGGGAGAGTGTAGGGACCGTGGATTTGAGGGGGGTTACAGCAGTCGGGGGTGCCAGCCCACAGAACCTCCAGACTGTGGCTACGGACCTCCTAAGGCTACCGTATCCTGCGCTAGACCACTTTCACCCGCTACGGGGCCCAGCCAAGACTTTAGACCGGCGGCAACTGCGTGTGAGGAGAGGCACCAAATGGACACTATTCAGAAAAACAACCAGGAGAGGGCGCTACACACTTGTGACACCTCCGTGGAGGGTGTGCATTCACCTCTGATATAAAAGGAAACCATATCAGAGTAGCTAAAAAAAAAAACAGTTAAATGTTTTTGGTGAGAATGTGTATCAGCAGCTGTGATGTGCTTTTTTCTGACAAAAAAAAATGTAGTTGGAAGTAAAAAACAAAAAACACTGTTTTTTTTTTTTTACTGTAATTGGCCGATTATCTATTGGGTTTTTTAATGTAATCTGACTAGAGACTATTGACCCGGCCTGATCAAATGAATGATGCTTTATTAAAAAACATGTCGTTACAAAGTGATGTATACAATTTTTAAAAAAGCTTGTGTTATAAGATAAATAAGAAAGTTTAGTCATTTCTTACCTGCCAGCTGATTCGTGAAGAGAGGTTCTCCACAATGAGTCTGTGGTCCGTCCGCACAGGAGGGCCATACCTGTCCAGTCAACGCAAACCAAAAAAAAAGCTTTTAATACAACATTTTCCAGTGAAAAGAGGAGTAATGTATTCTCACAGCACAACCAGTTTTCCTTCAAGTTCACCTGTTGTATTTACTCTTTGTCTAAGAGCCGTGTCAATATTTGAACTTGATTCAGAGAGGTTGAACAACAGGTTTACATTAAAATCACCTGATTTTATCTTAGTTAATGTTGCTCAAAAGACTAACGTCAAACATCTTTTTGTACACGCGTTTCCTGCCACATGAATGAGCAGAAATCCTTTCAATTTTTACGAGTTGTGCGCTTGGATAAACGCAGCTGTCACAGTTCACCGTGCTTTATTTGACTTAGTCACAACCAGTCACAACCAGTTAAACAACCTCAGTTTACAGTCAAGTGAAATGTATGATGACTAATCAGAAACCAAAACATGGGTAAAATGGTCAGTGTTATTTTAATGTGGGCAAGAAAGGATGGGCTTTTTTAAAAGACATTTAATAATTTTGTTTACTCAAATATATTTGGCCACAAAAGGGCTGTTACTCTTACTCTTTGACTGAAACAAAACATGAGTAGAAGCAATAACTAACTAGTTAGTAAAGATTTCAAGAAGTTATTTTTTAGGCAAATGTACCTGGATCCACTGCTGCGAGATGGGCGATAGCCGCCACCACCACCACTGCTGCTGCCGCCCCCGCCGCCACCACCACCGCCGAAGCGGCCTCCCATTCCTCCAGGGCCGCCACCTCTTCCCCTTCTAGAGCGAGCGTGCTCGATAGTGACCCTGAAAAGAAGAGCGAGAAATTCTTAGGATAACACAGATGAATAACAAACTGTTTCCAACTTGTCTGTGAAAAAAGTCTATGGTAGATATACAGCCGTGTCTTTTAATAATTCTGTGTGGGCTGACTTAAAATAAATCATTAATTTGAATAAAGTTGGTGTTTTTTAGGGGAACAATGCACGATTAAATGCATCAACAGACTCCTGCTTTACAGGAAACAGAAAGTATGTAGAGAGGTCAAGAGACAAATACCAGAGCTGAAGCATTGACAGTGAATAATGAAACTACCTCCAGGAGTCTGACAGTACGTGTGCTGGTTATTTTACTGTGATATGGGTAGTCTGAGTAAAATATCTCAAACAAATAGTAAGTAAACCCACAGATTCAGTCACTGGACAAACTCTGAACTGTGATGTCATTACTAATTTATGTTCTTCTTGTTTGGAAAATAAAACAAAATCAGATTCTGCCTTTCTTGCAGCCAAACCACAAAGGTTTGCTGCAAAAAAAAAAAAGAAAAAGAAAGAAAGACTGCAACAGAATATGGTGCATGAAGAATACTGCAGTATACTTGTATTGTCTATACTCATTGTGACTTCATTCTCACAAAATGAAGAAGTGAATCATGGTGGGAATAGACATGGCTTGCAGACATAGCTTGCTTCCTCAAAAAAAGCTAAAGGAATTACAACAAAGCTAGTATAAGTGTTCAGGAGGTAACCAAAAGTATCACAGTGATTGTAGTCAAATACTATGCTATAATTTAGTCTGTGTGAACATGCCAGAGTAATAAGAGGCCCGGAACAAGGAACAAGGAAATAAGAATTGAATCTTGCATTACCTTTCACTGCACAATTCTTTGCCGTTCAACTCATACACAGCATCATCTGCATCTCTGTGGTCATCAAATTCCTGAGAAGAGATGAAACAAAAGGTTATTTACTAAATACGAAAAAACAGGATTAGAACTCTTAATTCACACAAAGTGTTCAGTCACACTCACCACAAAGCCAAATCCGTTTTTCAAGTTGATTTCACGAATCCGTCCATACCCCTTGAAAAACTTCTCCACATCTCTCTCTCTGGCGTGTGGGCTCAAGCGGCCGATGAAGACACGACAACCACTCATTGTTATCTGCTGAGATGGGGAAAAAAAACAAGACCTGGTTAACATTAAACCAGAGTAGGGATGGGCAGTATATCGATATCGTGATAGGACACTAAATATTGTCTTAGATTTCAGATATCATATTATTGTAATATGGTATAAGTGTTGTCTTTTCCTGGTTTTTAAAGGCTGCATTGCAGTAAAGTCACAAGTGATGTCATTTTCTGAAGTTACCAGACTGTTCTAGCGGTTCTATTATTTGCCTTTACCCACTTAGTTGATTATTTATCAAAAATCTCATTATGTAAATATTTTGTGAAAGCACCAATAGTCAACCCTACAATATCGTTGAAGTATCAATATCGAGGTATTTGGTCAAAAATATGGTGATATTTGATTTTCTCCATATTGCCCTGCCCTAAAACTGAGGAGGAAAAGTGCAGTATAAATAGCTTAATATTTGATGTTTGAGGCTTAGTATGTTGACTCACTTAGCCACAAGTTAATTATAGACGTTTCAAAGTACAAGTTCTAAGATTAATTAGTAACAGATCTATTACTGATGAGAAAAACAGACAAGATGTGTATTCAGGACTTTTAAGCTGAAGAATCAAAATTTGCATCTAAATCTATTCATGACCACTCTATTCATTGGTTTCTGGTTTCTGAAACCATTTATATTCATGATTAGTGTCACATAAAGCGAGGTCTAGACTGAAAACTACTCAAGTGAAACTGAGCAAACCTGAGTATCTTCAAAGACAAGTGATAAGCTAGCCAGCCAGCCAGCTAGCTCTGGTCGAACCGGTTTCACTATAATCGTTTACTTTCAAAGTAACACAGTTTCAAAAAGCCCCCATGATCTCACAATCACCCCCAGCCTGTTATTTTATAAAAGAAAAGACCTACAATAACTCCTACCTACACAAAGGTTATATTAGGGTTATGTTGGACAGCTTTAGAGAGGCATTAATCCAACACAGTCATTTTAGAGGTTGTAACGTTACTGTCATTTGAAGTGAATTGTCTTAGGTGATTTATTATTGATATAAATAGGATCGATAACATTAAAAACATCTAATTATAACAATACAATTCAACAGCACCATAAACTACAACCTAGAAAAATGCAAATTAACTTAATTATGCACCATGGTAACGTTAAAGTAGTCCCATAGCTACTATTTTAATGCATCTAATGTAAAGCCAAACAATCCTTACGAGCAGTTATCTAGGTTTAAATCATCACATGGGCCCAACTTTAGCCTGCTAACGTTTAGGCCTTTACTACGAGAACACACGTTGTTAAGCTAATGTTTAGCTAGCTAGCTAAATGTTTCATTGATGTTAACCTTAAATTCATGCACCGTTGAAAATAATAAATGCAAGAAGTGTAAACTGCCAAATAACATCCTAAAATAAAATACATCTTTTCGTTATCCCGCTTAAAAATAATCTCGCTTCTTGCTTTGTGCGACCAGACGGTTGTTAGCTCGCCTCGAGGTCGATTTCAGTTAGCTTAGAGCTAGCTACCTACAGTTAGCTTAGCTGCTAGCAACCGTTAGCTTAGAGCAGGGCTCAGCAACCTTTATCTATCTAAAGACCCATTTTAGGCAAAAAAAAAAACAGGGAAAAAAATTGTCTGGAGCTGCAAAACATTTGATCATTGTGATGAAGGTAACACAGTTTATAGTCCAAGTATATAGACTATAAGTCTAATGCAGTGAGGGTCAAAGAGACAATGTACTATGGTGTATTAGAGCCAAATTGAGGGGGAAAAAAACATCTACGATTTCCAGAATAAAGTCATAATATTACGAGAAAAATGTTGTAACTTAATGTGAAATTATTACGAGAATAAAGTCATAATTTGACTAGAAAAAAAAGTCGCAATATAATGAGAATAAAGTCATAACTTTACGAGAAAAAAAAGAAAATAACACGCAAAATGACTACTTTATTATATTATGAGTTTATTCTCATAACACTACGATTTTTTTCTCTTAAACTTGTGATTTTATTCTCTAGTGCAAATGTACCGAGTATTAGGGCCACATTGAGAGAAAAAACATCTGAGATTTCCAGAATAAAGTCATAATATTATGAGAAAAAAGAAAATAACACGTAAAATTACTACTTTATAATATTGCGACTTTTTTTCTCATATGTCTTTTTGCTCATAATATGACTTTATTCTCGTAATATTCTGACTTTATTCTTGAAATCTCAGATTTATTTATTTTTTTCATACTTTTTAATATTCCATCGTACCATAGATCTACAACGATGATAAATAAAGATGAAAATGTAAACAAAAAACAGTTATTCATTTCCATTTTCATAAACCCACATGGAGCCACTGGAGAGGAGCTGAAGAGCCGCATGTGGCTCCAGAGCCGCAGGTTGCTTAGAGAGCCCTGAATTAGAGCTAGCTAGCTGCCGTTAGCTTAGAGCTAGCCGCCGACCGTTAGCTACAAAACCACAATTATCTCTTCAGAACACACATAGTTAGCTATTTTAAAAGAACATACAATTAATACAACTATTTAACACCAATTCTCACCTATTTATTTCTCTCGGTCCGTCTCTGGTTTGGTCGTTCTGGTCGCTGGTGGAGCTGCCTCTCTGACTGAGCGGTTTGGTCTCAGCCTACTCGACTATATAACAAAATGGAGGAACGAGTCCAAAGAGCAGCGAGCAAGGGCTAAAGAAGGAGGCTAGGACACGCGTCATCAATACGTCATAGTTTACATCGCCGAAATTGAGCCAATCAGTGACAAAGACAGTAATGCATTTTTTATTATTAATTTAATTTTAATTCTTGCAAAGTTTCACATTCACAAGTGGAAATTTACCAAAAAAAAAATTAACTAATTTCTTTGTATTTATGAAATAAATGGATCTATATCTGTCAACAATTTCTTCCTCACATAACAAAAAAGCAATGAAAACAATGAATGTATGCAATATCCTTAATGTTTTTAAGTGAAATTATTGTCATACTCTCGCGTGGTCTTTTTTTATAATTATCTACTTATTTATCTATTTTTATTGTGTGTTTTTATTTTATTTTATGTTTGTTTTGTTTCATTTCTGTTGTCCTTTTATGTTTGGCACAGCTCTTTGTTTATGTTTTCGCTATGCTTCTTTGTATGTATGTAAATGTTTTTAATGTTTTCTGCTGTTACCATGTATACTGTAATTTTGAAATAATAATAAAAAATGTTTTTTAAAAAAACACTGCGCCTGCGTTATACCCCACATCCCAAGACCAGTTACCTAACCTCCTTCCATAGGCCTTGGCATAGAACAGGAAATGCTCCTGCTTTAACGTTGCCAGTTTCGGGGTTGGTCATTACCCGCAGCGGTTAATCCTTAATTTAGTTGAAATTGTCAACTTTGTTACCTTTTTGTTGTTCAATTAAGTATTGCACCGATTGTTTTAACTTATCATGACGAAATAAACAGCACTTACTGTAGTTGAAATACATTAGAATGTTTTTAATTATGAAAAAAATATGTTGAGATTTCGGAATGCTTAAAGGGGGATTAAACACGGATTTGGCAACCCACTTCACAGTTTCCATTGAGAGCCAGCAGGCTGGAGAGAAACTAGAAATCCAGTGTTCTGTTTTTAATACTTCTTGATTAATTAATTACTTAATTACCGCTCATATTTTCATATGATTGCTTCTCTTTTATTGTATGTTATATTTTATATTGATCATAATAATTATATTTTGTTGTTCTGCTAATTTGTAGTCATAGTGAAGCTGTATCAACACAATTTTTATATTTATTATCTTGTTTTTATTTATTTAATATTTTGTATTTTTATATTATTTTCTATATTTCTCTTTTTATAAAAAAAATGTTTACATTTACTAAATCACCTTTGTTATCACCTATTGTATATTCAGGCATGTAGACTGACTGAAACTGGATTTTTGACGTAGAAACCAATATTGATATTTGAGTTTTAAAAAAATCAGATAATGATGCATAAATACATAACATTAACATCCTTGATAAGACTCCAATACATGTGATTTTTAAAGACAAAGATATGTACCAAGCGAGACTTTTTACAGCTGAAAAATAAACTTGATCTTTAACATTTCTCTATTGCAATTTCTTGTTAATTATTGACCATCAAATACATTGACATGATACATCTGTGTTTGGCAGATATTGGCCGATATACTGGCCCAATTGATATATCCGTCTAGTTTCTATTTATCTAGAAATTAATCAAGTGAAAGTCAAGTTAAATACCTGACAAATCAAAGTACTAAAATCCAACATTGCTCACAGCCTAATACTCCCAGAGATGTTAATCATGGTATTAAAACCATGGCAAAATCTCTGATGGTCCACAATTTATGTTGTC
>CAKAOI010026998.1:0-35917 GCA_916701655.1 Sebastiscus albofasciatus
ATATATATATATATATATACATATATATATACATATATATACATATATATATATATATACACACATTGGAATCCATTCAAATGGAAGGTTATCTGGTTCCCCTCTTAAATATTCAATAAGACAGTGAGCATTAGGGTCAGAGAGCAGGACGAACGTAAGGAAGAGGAATAAGCTTAGACCCTTCCGAGGTCTGTAACCTTGTGGTGACAGATGGTATGATTATATCTTTGACCCCTTATCTGTCGTAGCTGGTCCATCAGTGATCCTGCTCAACTATATAGTATGTATAGTATGTGTTAGCATCCACTCTAGTTCGTTTTTTTACTGTTTCGAGGACTAAATCCCTCACATGGACAGAAAGACGTGGAGAATAAATGTCCTCTGCGTGTAGTAGAACTACGGTAGTTGACGCAAAAACGCAAATGGCCTTATCTAGAGCCAATGTTTGGTTTGTCCGTTCTGGGCTACTGCAGAAACATGGCAGCCGGCTCCATGAAGAGGACCCGCTCCGTATGTAGATATAAACAGCTCATTCTAAGGCAGGGGTCTCCAACAAGTAGCTTGCGAGCTACCAGCAGCAGCAGTAGTGGCTTCACTTTGTAAACCAGTTTGAATTTCTCTCCAGTCTTTCCGGCTGGTAGCAGTCTCCAAACAGAGAAGGTAAAGGAGCTGGAAACAACGTTTAAAAGACAACAGTCTCTGTTTACCAAACTGATGAAGAAGGCCAACGCAGCAACAGAGGCTTCGTTTAGAGGCACACATCTTAACGAAACACAAAAAGCCTCGCTTATGGGCGGGATTGTAATAGAGGTGATGACTGCGGCGGCTGAAATTTTATTAAAGGCCATAAAAGAAAGATGTACAACTTGGTGATATGAGTAGCTCAAGGCCACTTTCATTTTGTCAAATTAGCTCTTAGAGGAAAAAAGGTTGGAGACCCCGATTCTAAGGTAACAAAAACACAATGATTCTTATTTTCAGATGATTATACACTAAAGAAAAACATACTTATTAATATTATACTCCATTTCTACCAACAAATCCCCCTAAGTGCTACACACTGTTCCTTTCAATACCCAATTAGGATGCAGAGTTCAGAAAAAGGTATAGTTATGGTTTTAAAAGTAAAGTGATGTTCCACATTTTCTTTTAATGTTTTTTATGTTTTGGGATTTATTAGGGTAAGAGTTAGTGTTAAGCTTAAACTTCTTAGGAATACATTTTACAAAACTGTTCAACCAAAAGCCACAATAGACACAAGTTTCAGCTTCCAGTTAGTGGTCAGTTTCTCTACTATAAAATGGGAAATCACAGCTGGTGTTCCAGTAAATATTCATGCTTGACAGATGATTCATTGACTTATCCAGCTGGGAGTTATATTAGCCACTGCAGGTGTTTGTAACTGTAATTCCTACAAAGTTTCCTAACACCTAAAACTCCATAGTTCTTGCTAACTTTACAGTCAACAGAAGCATATGCAAAGATGAATGAAACGTTAAAAACTATGAAATGAGTAAAAAAGATTGGACGTGTTCAAAAAAGTCCACATATACACAATATACACTCACACAGTGACTGAAAATGATTTCCTTTGAGTGAATCACACAGAGCCTCCGCAGACAGCTTGCCATCTCCCATGTGGGCTGGTATCTAATGTGTACGGTCTTCAGAACCAGACACACACACACACACACACACACACACACACACACACACACACACACACACACACACACACACACACACACACAGCTCTCAGGCTTGCTGAGGCCCATTTGTTTGGAGCACATTTGCCAATGTTCAATTAAAAATCCCTCTGATAAAAGATTCAAATGGCTGCCATTGTGAGTAATGAGCTCCTGTATAAGTGAAGAGGCGTTTACTGCACAGCAGATGAAGACAGATGAGTAAGACCGTCCCCTTAGGCTAGATCCAGCATTCGTGCCTCAGTGGCACTAATGCAAATGCAGGCACAAGAGAGGTGCACCCAGAGCCATCTATTCTACCTCCATGTCTCTTATGTACTACAGTATAAGCAGCAGGAATTTCACACCCTGTTGTTTGGCAGAACATCTTTGAAAATCAATTTTCTTAACAAATTTGTCTCCAAAAAAGGTTAGGTTTTGGTTTTAGGTCAAGAAAGAAAGTAAAACTCTATTCATTTTTTTTACAGAATCTGACAATATTTGGTTATTAATCAATGAGCTAATTAACATAAAATGAATCAACCAACAAAGATTCCAAATATTCTTAGTTTCCAGCTTTTCAAATATGAAGAAAATGAGTACCGTCGTGTTTTCTGAATCTTGGCATCGATTTGGTAGTGAATTATCGGTTCATATTACAAGGCTGTGTTGAATACTCGATTCTGATTGGTCAATCACGGCGTTCTGCGGTCTGTAATTTCTTTATACAGTAACAGACCGTTGCTATGTATAGCAGACCGTTACTATGGGCGCAGTTCTGATGTCGGACTCTGGCAGACCGTTTTTGTGTCAAATGATTGATGTCTTAAGTAAGTAGCCGTGTAATAAGCAGGATAATGTACATACTTTATCATTATTTTATTATACATTATCCCTTACTTGTGACATCCTTGCTACAAATATATACCTCCACAAGTGGCTATTTGTTTTTCAGGTTTCTATTCTACACTTGTGTTTTACCTTTTACAAATAAACTCACAAAACACACCTGAAACTCTGGCAAAAGTTTTGCAAAAGAAAGCAACTGCAGCCTCAGAGCCTCAGCTGTGAGAGCCCTGAACACGTTTGTCTTGGTGTTCAGCACCATGGAGAGCTCCCCTGGGACAACAGCAGCAGCACGTGGGGTAGATACCGTCTCAGGTTCACTTCAACTATTTTTGATGCTGCTGCTGACTCTCCAATGTGAGTTCAATGCACGGCAACATCTTGATGAAATGAGGTGCACATGCTACCGTATCATCTCTGCAATGACTAATTAACAGGGAAGGCTTTCCCCATCCTATTCTCAGCGTTCGGTCTTCTGATCTTTTGTAGTTGGGAAAGCTCTGTGTATAATCTCTGGCGAGCAGGGTAACCTCATTACACTCTCTCTCTCTCTCTCTCTCTTTCATCCCTTGTTGTGTTGAATATGCATGATGCGTAATGATGGGTAATAATCCTGCCTATGGCTGAGCAAAAAAAAAATGCTAACGTTTTCTACCAGGGGTCGATTCTACGCGAACAGCAGATATCTGATGGAGATATCAAATACAGACAGGAGTAAGACTTCCTCCTCTTTAAAGCAGCCTCCTTTCTTCTTGCTAGATCTTTCAATTCAGATCTAATTATGACACTGAATGCTAATCCTTTAAGAAATACGCAGGCACACAGTGTGCCACAACTCAGCTGAGCTATATTACAATAAAACTGATGGAAAGAAAAAGCACTTGACTTTTTACAGGGAGTAGTTATGCTCAGAACCAAACAGTACATCACCCTCTAACTGTGGCACATAGTGTAGCTTTACAGCTAATTTGTTGCCTCTCAAAATGTCAGCGGTGCTCCCCGAGATATATATATTGTCCCGAGACACTTTTTTTCGTGTTATTATGTTTCTTTTCTCCAGCCGAGCCGCAGCCAAAGGACAGGCCATTAAGGAGACTGGAGGAAAGACTTCCAATGTTGTCAGGGTCTTTAAGAGAGGATTCCCCTCTGTTACCAGCTCCACTTAGCATCATGTAGGATACAGCTATACTGCACATACTGTTGGCCCAGACACACAGTAATCTAGTGCAGCACAGCAAGCACTTGCGATTTCAAATCATTTGAAATGGCAGAGTAAGTTACATAACCCCCCACAGCTTAGGTCTGCTGTGTGCGCAGGCACAGATGCTCGCACTCCGCTAATACTGTACTCTCCTGCCGCCTGCGAGCGTGAATCTGTGTGTATGTTTGAGTGCATGCAGCGTGTATGCACAGCAACATGCAGACTGACAGCTGAATCACACGTTTGCAGGAAAACAAGTGTAAATCCCAGAGGTCAACAAGTACATTCCTCCACACATACACGCAGAGAGGAAAGGGTAAAGAGTGAGGTGAGGGGGGGAAACAGAGTGATAGTGAATGAAAGCATGAGAGAGAGATACGTAAAAAGCGGCGAGGCCTAGATATGAATGCAAATGAAAAAAAGCAGGGGAGAATGGGCAAAATGAAAAATGGGATGGAGGCAGGATTTACCGTCTAAGCTCCTCAGCTCTGCAGCATTTTGTCCCGGGTATAAGACCTCAGCGAGGCGTCCTCTATCAGGCATATTAAACATCATGCAGCAGCGGCAAAAAAAAGGAGTAGCCTAGTCTGGATTCCACTTCCGCTCCGTCTTTCTCTCTCTCTCTCTCTTTTTTTTTCTCTTTCACACTCTATCTCCCCACCACCAGGATCCACAGGCATCGGCGCGCTGCAGAATCAGAAATGAAGCTGCCACTATCACCGGGGTCTGACCTCTCTGAGCCACCGAACGCTACACTGCCTGCCTGCTGATGTCTTGTGAGTCTAACGTGCTACTACTGAAGAGCACAGAGGGCGGAGAAGGAGAGAAGAAGAATGGCATGGGAGAAGAGAATGAATGATAATGAATGAAGAAGAAAAACAGAAAGAGAAACTATTCTGCTATTATCACAGGTCTCTATAATAATAAGGTGTGATGAAAGGAGCAGCACAAAAACTAGGATCTAAAGGAAAATGTGAGGTTGTTGGAATAGGAGGCTAATTTGAAAGAGCAGGCTCAGTGTGTGTGAGAGAGGCTCCTGGGAGAGGACTGTAAATCTGATAATCCCACTGCATGAACACAAAGATGTCAGATGAGACTTTTACCTTAATGGAAACTAAACAATGACTCATACTGCCACAACAGACTCCTACAGAGATAAAGGGATGGTGCTGTGCACTGCCGTGATATCTATTCATGACAAGGCTGGATTCAATAAGGCACCGTCGTATAGAGAAACTACTGTATGATCGGAGAATAAACAGGTTTTATTTTGGCAGCTGAAGCCATTTTGCTGACTAAAGGTCCACAGAGAACATCTGATGATTACTGCTGCAACCAAGCAAATGCTGGAGGCCCACTGCCCACTCAGACAGACACGGAGGCTTACTCATCCCCAGCTGGATTTGCTGGCCCAAGCTTCTGCAGACTGTCATTCGGTTCACATGGTAACCTTCATCTCTCGTGGCAGCGCAGTAAACGCCTCGTAACAAAAAGACGGTTCTCGTAAACACGCACCACCTCTGCAGCTTTTTATTGTGACTGTTGTCTAGAGAAAACTCACCCAAACATCAACCACACCAGTACACAGTGCTGGCTGATGTGTGCGTGGGAACTACAGGAAGTTGTTTTATCTTTATGGACTGTAAACTTTGGGGATTGACTCCCTGCGCCACAAAGATGAGGCGGTGGGTTGTTAAAAGGATAGTTCAAGTGTTTTGGGGTTGTATGAGGTACTTGTCCATAGTCAGTGTATTACCTACAGTAGATGATGGTCGGCATGCCCACAGTTTGGAGAAGCAGACAAGAGTTACTGCACGGTAGCAAAGCAATGTATTGCTGTGGACGGGCAGCAAAATGTATTTTAACCACCTAAAAGAAAGACCCACCTAAAAAACAAATCGATATCAGTTTAAGTGTACGCTATATTTAGAATATTTTCACCAGTTTACCATGCTGTGAGACAGCTATACAGTCTATGTGTCCAACAGGGAACTGAAGCAGTTATGCTCTCGCCAAAGCAACCAGACTTCATTGAAAAAAACAGTAATTTTACCTCACAGAACACCAGGGAGTTGCTGGTCTATCGCTGCCTCGATCTGTTAGTCTGTTTGTGTTATTGTGTGACTTTGATTAGTTCGGATTCACCAAAGTCACACAGATAAACTAACCAATCGTGGCAGCGGTAGACCAGCAGAAACCCCCGTGTTCGGGGAGGTCAAATTACAAGTTTTTTTTCAATGGAGTCTGGTGGATTTGGCGAGAGCATAGATGGATACAACGGCTTTGGTTCCCCTCAGAAAGGGCTGCCTGACATCAAGTTAAAGCGGTGAAAATATTCTAAATATAGCATACACTTTAACTAATATTGATTTTTTTAGGTGTATAAAACACGTTTTGCCATCAGCCCCGTCCACAGCAGTATATTTGCTTTGCTTCCGTGCTTTAACTCCTGTCTGTTTCTCAAAACTGGGGGCGTGCCAACGCCGATACACTGACTATAGATAACTACCTTAAACAACCCCACTTCAAAACACCAGAATTATCCCCTTAATCCTGTGTTATTCCTTTTCATTAGAGACTGCAGAACACGGTGCTTGATAATAGTGCAAAGATCTATAGAGCTTCACAGCTAGCTTAGTCACATGCTGGAAACCAGGAGCAATACATGCCAGGAGGGCACCCAAGCATCTATATTTCAGTCTCTCCAGGAATTTTTGATCAAGGGAGAAATTACTGCAAATTCAACCAATCCCCTGAATATTTGCAAGTGCTGCACATGTTGGAAAAAACAGGTAAAAATGGAAGAATGACTATTTTTGTTCCCAATTTACAGACATTTTTCATGTACTACTACACTACTATATATTCTGGGGAAAAAAACATAAATAAATAAATAAAACCAATGCTCAACCTAAAGTGCTTTCTCAGACAGAGCTCTCTCCACACAAACAAGTGTTACTAAAAAAAATACCCTATTTTTTCCTTGCAATTTCTTTCTGACAGAAAAAGCTGCAAATTGCATCCCAATTTTCTTTTAACAGTCCCTGCGAAATCAATCACTTTTGGCCAGATTCACAATAAGCGCTGTGAGATCCTGTTGGGACTGATATTTCAAAATATAAACAACCCAGCAAGCAATTTACAGAAATGAATGCCGTGGTGGCCAAAATAATTATCCAAGGCCCAATTTCAGAAAAAGATGGTGGGCAGCACCCACGGACAGCTCCAGAACTAGACTCAGCTTGCATTCACATTAGGTTTTCAGTGCTGGTGCGGACCGTCAATTGAAGGTCAAAATGTGTAATGTAATATTTCACTGTCAAAAGACAACATGCTGAAAGCTATTACAAGAGATGTACATAGCATCACTTGGTTGGAGGAGTTGAGGCACCCAGATGGCCTGTGTGTAAATACGCAACACTGAATCCAGTGTTTCTCATTAGAGTGGCCAGTAGCCGTGCAGGTAGATGAGCCACTGAGATGATGGACTGTTCTCTGAGCGGTCCAGACAGAGTGTTCAACCCTCAGGAGGCAGTGTCAACATTGGAAACTGAGCAGGGGAGCAAACACGGGAGAACAAAATGAACCATGAATCAAGATCCACTAATACGATGCATCTGTACACACAGGAAGTCAAGGTTCTTGTGTGGCGCAGCTAACACATTAGCAGCAGTAGAGGCCTCGGTTCATTCTTTTTAACAGCCTGTTGGACACAGATACAGGCAAAAAAAGCATGACTTGGCATTAAAGGAGACTTATTGTGCTCATTTTCAGGTGCATACTTGTATTTTGGGTTTCTATTAGAACATGTTTACATGCTTTAAAGTTAAAAAAACGCTTTATTTTTCTCATACTGGCTGTGCTGCAGCACCTCTTTTCACCCTCTGTCTGAAACACTCTGTTTGAGCTCCTGCCCCCTCCCCAGTCTGAAAAGCCCTGTCTGCTCTGATTGGTCAGCCAGCCCACTCTGTTGTGATTGGTCAACCGAACCAAACTCTTCGGACTCTGCTCCAGCTCCACTCTAACTAGCTTTGTTTGAAGGCGTGCCAAACTAGCCGCTAGGCAGGTATCATGCAAATGTGTTACTTGGTGACATCACCATGTTACAGAAGAAAAGGCGGGATTTCAAGCAAGGCATTTCAGGCAGTTAAGGAGCAGTGTTTCTGTAGGGGAGAGTAACTCCCTTTGGTGCGGACTTTGAGCTTTGTAACTTTGCAGACCCTTGCACAAAAAAACATGAAGAAAAAACGATATAACACACTAAAGGAGAGGGAAATAGCACAAATAGTATGTACAGGTACTCTTTAACACAATGTAATTTTATTAGATGATTGAAATGTCAAAATTACTTTATATTTTATGTTGGGCATCAGGGCTCTTCTGTAAACGTGAGCCTGGAAACACCTGTCCTTCATTTGATTGTCTGTAATGCTTATACATGATTTGATTTGCTGTCAGTTAAAATGTCTATGAATTAAATAAGCTTTTAGTATCTGTAAATATGCTTATTATGTGATGCACACTATTGTCAGAGGTAACAATCACTATATGCTATATTTCCATTTCAAATATGTGAATAACTAATATAGATCCAATGTTAAACACTTTCTAAAGTACATTGCTCCACAATATGTATTCATAAATATATGATCTGGCCACATGTGTCTGGACTGCAATGATTTTGCAATGTTGCCCTGCAGGCATTTAAAGTCATATTTCCTGTTGTCGAACTGGATATGCACTATAAATAACACAATATTTCATTACACAGCATTCCATATAAATTACAGACAGATTACAAGCTCAACCAGACATATCAGAAACAGCCATGTCTTGGTAAAAAAGGGTCTAGGAGAAAAAATGAGTAAAAGGAGCAGCCATTTTTCCCGTCATGCTGTCTACTTTGCCAAAATCACTCACTCCCTGTCTGCGGGGAGTTGTGCTCTCACATCTGCGCCCCTCTCAGCCAGAAGCCAACAGAGAAAGAGAATCTCACAAACCTGCCATGATCAAATTAATTCACATCGAACATGGCTGCCTGTTTGTCTGCACACTTGGGCCCCAACCAGATAAGCTGATTACAACACAAAATATTACATGCTGTCCTATTTGTTCTGATCCAGTGTTATCCCGATGTCTCTGGTAATGCAAAATCACTGACCTATGAAATGTCAAGGTAGACTAAGATGGATAATTATGAGGTGTATACAGTGATCCTTCAGATCCAAACTGGGGCAGCCTTTGGCACCAATGGGACTGTTTCAGCTGTGAGAATTATGTCCAATCATTTCATCTGCACCTGTAATTTATAAAATGATTGAGGAGAACAGGGACTCCTTCTTTCACGCACTGGATTACCACCTGTGCTCTACTGTATCAGACAGCAATAACACCTCTGTGTTGATACTGTTGTGATTCATAGCATTAGTGCAGCAGACTTTGATACACAGTCTGCACTAACCAACACAAGCTCTGATGGTACATCCCATAGACTGTATATAAAGATGAACGACATGATAGCTCCCCAAAATGAAGCCAAAACATCTCAGTCGCCCCCTGCTGGCTGACTGCAATATAGGTCATTTATCCCGCCCCTCCATGTTAGCGGATTGGTCATGGGCTAAATTAAGTCAAAAGTACACGTCAAATAATTTTTTCCAAAGATCATTATCAGGTCATTTTAAGTTGTTCTTATCATGCTAATGTATGTTCAAATGTTCGTTCTTCTGAGAAGTTTGGTTGAAATTAGTTGATGCTATAAAAAGGGGGTCAGACTTTGTGATTGACAGCTGCTCTGAGTGAAGCAGTGGTGACACCAGAAGCTCTGAATTGTACGAGAGAGGAGATGTAACTTTAACTTTCCGTAACCATCAGGAGTCTGTGTAATAGAACATGTGTCTGTTTGATCATAAATGTAGTTAGAGAGATATTATGGTTAGTTGTTGTGTCTTTCTAGCCAAACAGCTACCGTTGTAACATTGTAACGTAGCAGCTAGGTGGCTCACGCTAGCAAGCTGTGGCCGTGCTCAGCTCGTGATTGGCTCGGATGGGTGTGTGGGCGGGACCTTGATACCACGTCTCCAGCCCCCCGATCAAAGAGTATAGAAGCAGAGAGACGAAACTCCGATGATTTTTTGTTTTTTTACAACAGCTGTTGTAAAACATTGTACTGAAAACACTTTATTATATTTATAATATTTTATTGTTCGCCACAGGACATTTGGGTAGAATATGACAATAGAAAAGAAATAATTTAGTTTTACTTTTGTACGGCACTTTTTAGGCTTTGACTGGCGTCCGGTAGTCACTTTCAGTTGAAAATGGCGGAAGCGTAGCTTTGCTGCTGGGCGCTGACGTTGCAACGAAACAAACAATTGACTTTCACTTCTTGGCAAGATATGTTCTTTGCCCTGATCACTACTGCGCAGACTCTGGCTCCAATTTATATCAAAAACTGAAGATGGTAGCTCCTGTATCCAGGACATTTTGGCTTCACTTTTGTACAGTGGGAGCAAATGGAGATGCGTCGCCCATCTATATATACAGTCTCTGATACGTCTCCTTTCTTTGCCTCAGTTTAGGCCAAAAATTCAACAGAATGTAATGACAAACTCTTAGCAAACGCTAATTCTACAGTAGCTGCTACTAATTTAGCCGTCTTCCTGCCCCACACAGCGAGAGATGGGGCTGTTATAGGCGATGGGGCTGTCACCAGCTGAGGTGGCCTGTCTCCCGCTTTGATCCTCGGCCAGAGCCGCAGACATATGCTGCTCCATCCTGCAGGGAGGAGCTGTACTGGATGCAGGGAACAGCTCTCCACTGCCTCTCCATTCATTAACTACATTTCAACAGCTGGCGACCAATTAGTTTGCTCTCCAGATTGCAAAACCAATATAATGAGCACACCTTAACTTTTATATCCTTTTGCCAAAAGGGGAACAAACTTAATGTTGGCAAAATATATTTTGCTGTAAACAGTCAAGAACTGGCATGTTTTGACACTGGATTGTTTCCATTTAATTCAGGCGGAGACTGAGCAGATCCTTGTTTTTCCTAACCTGAACCTTTAGCACCAGGTAAAAACATTCCCCCCCTCAACCCAGTCTTCAATGCGTGCCAAGCGCTGCTGTCAGCCTGGCCCCACAGCAGTGTCCATTAATGGGTCTTTAATGCCGGAGAAAGGAAAACGGAGAGGAAGGTCGTACGTGGTCTGGTGTGGAGGATCATCTGCTTGTAAAACGTGCGAGTTAGAGAGGCTGCCCGTCTGTGAATTGATTATTATGAGGTGTCAGACTTGGCTTTTGGCCTCAGCAAAAAAGCAGACAGACTCTGATGTGAGGAGTTTTCACATTAGGGGTGCGGGTGAAGAGATCCTGTGTCCAGTAATGGGAGACAGGTGGTGCCCAGGAGGAGATAAAGAGTGAGGTTCTCACCCCGCAGGAGTACTGGCACAATCGCGGCAGAAACAGACGCCTTTTTTCCTCCCATCTGGGGGATGCTCTCTAACCATCACTGCCAATTTACAGGACACTCAATTACTGGTCATTACCTGAGCTAGGACTCGCTCTTTACGGCATCCAAGTGCCAAATCATACAGATGGAGAAACTAAATAATTCCAGCACTGGATACAGACAAATTCGATTCAGCTCTATTATCATCATAATGTTTGCAATACAATCTGTAGGGGGAGGCATAGGAAAACAGAACAGACAGCGAGGTCAATAAAAAAGACGAGACACAACAAATAGATCAGACACACAAAGCGCCAGAGCTTGTATGTATGTGTGAGAGTATTTCATTGTGCCATCAAAGACATTTCAAAAAATTAACTGATTAATTGAACAGCATTATATATTTACATAGCATATTTTTGTTGAAAATTTGACCTGATGATAGAAATCCTAGTCCCATTCATGCAATCACCAAATTTCATTGCAATCCATCAAGTAGCTGCTGAGATATTTCTGCCTGGACTAAAGTGTCCGACTGACGTTGCCAACATTGCCATTCATAGAACCATGACCCTAGCATGGCTAAAAATAATTCTATATATCAAAGTACCGTTTATAGAACATCAAATTATTTGATATTTTAAAACAAAAAAATGCTCAGGGAATTCAGTTAATGGAGCAAAACGTACAGTACATGACCTTGCATGGCAGCTGGATTCTCGCAATGTCGCGAGATCACGCCAGAATCGCGGGATCAAATGTCAGACAAAAATCCATCTCGTCAGGCTTCAAGCAATACCTTTACGTCCGGTAAGCCAAATCACGGGCCAATCAGCGTCCTGTGAGGAGCTACTAGCAGCTACGGGCGTGGCTTAGGTGTGAGAGACCTGCTGAGACCATAGTGTGAGACGACCAAGCCCCCAGGAAGTGCGCCGGGCTTTAAGGCAAATGGCAGTGGAATTACAACTTCTGTGTTCGTCACATGATGCCATTTGGCAAAAGAAACACGTTTTCCCCATAGACTTACTGTACATTGGGAGAGAGACGTCCGTAACTCAGCGGACAATCTTAGGCAAATCAACTTCCCAGCAAAATTAGATCCTAAAAGTTGTAAAATCTAAGTCACTAATAGCTGAATCCAGAGTTATTTCCCTTCCTCCAGCCCCAGACCAAGGGCTGGGAGGCGGGGTTAAAGGAAACACCAGTGCGCCCGCTCTATGGGCCCAATGGATACGGAAGATCACCGGAAGCTACTTTATCACTTGGCAGTCGAGCCATTTTGGCTTCATGTGCCACTGAGCAACTCTCATAGGAATGAACGGCAGCCCGCCTCCAATGCTGTATCCAGATGCTAGATGCTGCAATAGCATCAGTGTTATCAGAACTGGAGAGTATTTCTTCATTGGAAGAAGTTTTGCATTTGTTAGTTTGATTGACAGATGGTTCATCCAATCACCTGCCAAGTATATTTTGAAAGTGCCTGCCCTTTTCCAAACAGTTTCCAATGACGGCTTCTCAGATGGTGCTGTGAAACAAACCATCTGACGGGTCAGGTTAAAACATAATCAGGAGTATTTCAGAAAATCTACACACAAACTTTCACGTACACTCACAGACACGGTGGTCACAAATGAGGAGGCGTCCCCGCTGAGGCTCAATTGGGAACAAATTACTTATTTTTACAGCAGAGAGCCCTGTAACTCCAGGGTAAATGAGCTCTGCAAATCTGAAACTAATTTTGTTTCGGCCTGTGGCTCCCAAGAAGCTACGGTGAGGTAAATTTTGTAATCAGCGGACCTTTCCTGCATGAGACAGGTGACGTTTTTGTCAAACTGAATAGGAGTTAAGATTAATATGAAGTCTGCTGTGCACGACCGACAGCGTGACAGAAAGTGAGTCGTCGTGCGGGAGCGGCGGAGTCCGGCATTAGCATATAAACAACAGCCTGGAGTAGCTGGCTGCTGCTGCACAAGGCTTGATTGTCAATATGCTCGCTGGTCCTCATCCAGGGATCAGAGAGGAGCTGTCAGGACTTTGATTCCTGTGCACAGGGGAGAGGATAAACAGCTGAAAAACAACACTCCAACCTGTCAATCACTGGACTCTCCGTTTCTATCACCCTGGACTCCAATTTGAGTATTCAGCAGGACAAAAAAAGAACTCTAATTTAGCTTTTTGCTTTGGAGAAATTGACTCAGAAGGGTCCTAAAGAGATGAGTGGATGGGAGACAGAGAGAGGCTGGAGTAATGTCTTAGTGCCGCAGCAACAGTCGCAACGGGCTTTTCTGCTTTCCCGGATCTAATTCCCTGCACTTCACTGAATTTTTACCAGCAGCGAGGTTAATTACTGAAGTTATTATTTCATTTCTGTATTCAACAAACAACAGCAAACACGCCATCTCAGGTCAAATTAGAACTGTATGAAAGGCCAACATAATTTTATGCTTCCTGCCACAAAAGGTGTCAACATAAACCTGGAGACCGCCAGACAGAGCAGTGTAAAATGTGTGTGTGTGTGTGTGATTCTCAGGACAGACACCACTGTAGCGCCATCAATTTCTGCTGCCTCCACTCAGCAGGGGCTGGCTGATGCTGGTTTGGAGGGAACAGAGCCAACGTTAGCACTGATCCAAGCACTTTATGCTACTGGAACTCACTACAAATGACTTGAACAGGCCCCTCATACAGTAACACAGCAGCTAGTATGTTGAACACGACAAGCACATCCAAGTTTTCACAGATATTGTGTCATCCTTTTAGCACGCAGTGACAAAAATGTATAGCGTTTTGATGGTTGCTTCTATCAAAGCACAGTCCGGCACAAGCGGTGAATACAAAATAAGCCATACTCCTATACTACCCTCGGTGTAACACAGGACCACACTGATTATCTTCCCACTGAGAACACTTAAGCAAATGTTGCACCGCTCTCAGCAGTTACCATGGCTGCATTTTGTGCTGGCAAGGCAAAAGTTTGCATTTGAAGCTGAAGAGATGCTGTTTTTTGTTTTTGTTTTTTTTGCAAAAGGTTTTTACATCTACATACAAGTTGATGCAGAACTTAACTCTGCTGAGAATTTTATTTCTCCACGCAGAATACAAAGCCACATCAAAAGTGCTTCTGTGCAGTCTTGAAGGGAACAGACTGCGCTGCTGTGGATTGTTTTATCATACAGAAAGTCTCCATGTCTTTCAAAGCGGTTTTCATGCTTTGAAAATAAAGCAACAGAAGGAATAAGATAGCTAGACTGTGTGTGTGTGTGTGTGTGTGTGTGTGTGTGTGTGTGTGTGTGTGTGTGTGTGTGTGTGTGTGTGTGTGTGTGTGTGTGTGTGTGTGGCGCTGTGTGAGTGAAAGAGAGCGTGACATTACTTCTCTGATATCCCGGCTCATTCAATTAAAACTCTGAACTACTTCAAATATCTGTCTGAGGCTCATTTACCACCTTAATAGAGTCTCAGCTAAATGTTGATATCTGAGGTTCAGCTGGTGCGAGATGTCAAAGCAGACGCGCTCTCAACGCACCGAGTGGACCTGAATGGAACATAATGGGCTTTTAATTTGCGGGACATAATTTGCCTGTAATTTCTCTCTTCGAATGCCAAGGTTCTTAGGATGTGTGCTGCTGAAAACTGCAGAAAATGACACACAACATGGTTTAGTATTTACTGTACTACTCCAACTAAACTACAACTCTTAAAGGAATAGTTCCATATTTTGGGAGATAAGCTTATTTGCTTTCTCGCCAACAGAGAAGGTGGACACCATTCTGCTCATTGAGCTACAACGATTCTGACCGACATTACTGTCGTTAAGAGGCAGTAGCAGGCTCAGTCTAGCTAGAGTCAAGCTAGAGTGAAGATAAGCCACTGATATCATATATATACTGATATTATAAGAAACTATATGACCCAGGGAATCTATTGGTACCAACTATGTCATGCTACCGTGTCGGGAAGGAAGCTAAATAAAGCTCCAAAGTTAGACTAAATTTAGGTGAGGAAAAACTGTCATGGTAATTTTCAAATGGGTCCCTTGACCTCTGACCTCAAGATATGTGAATGAAAATGGGTTCTATGGATACCCATATATCTCCACTTTGCAGACATGCTCACTTTATGATAATCGCAGGATAATTGCAGTACAAATGTGTTATTCTAAAATATTATGCTATTCTAAAATGGTATTTGAATATTTCTGCATACTGGGGTCCCTAAACAGTCTTAGAATTGCATAATTCAGTGGTATCACTGTAAAGCTGAGACTCTTGTGGATCCAATGAGCCCAACTGTATTCATGTGTGGTAATGTTAGTCCCCGTAGCAGACATTTCATTGTAGTGAGACCATTTTTTTTAAAACCTGATCTCACTGTATAAAATGACCTGTGGTGACCTCTAGGATAATCACAGCCACATGAAACTTTACAGCCACAAACTACAGACCTAGAGCATTCAGAGGATGGATGGCTTTCCTAGGTAGATTGACAATAAGAGGGTTTCTGAGCAGTTTTCAGAACAGAAGTGCAAAATCCAAAATGCATTCAAGGTCTTGGTGTCTTAATGTTCAGTTGATGTACACTACTTCTATGTGAACATACTGTATACTGCTGACATGCTATCTCTCCCTAAAGACCCCCTGTACCTGCCTAAAAAGGACAAAAACAGGGATTTGTGGGTCTCTTAGGGTTAGCCTATCTAAGCCTTTTAAAATTGTAGCTACAATGTTAACATGCTATTTTAACAATGGATCAATAATTTTACATTTGTAAAGTGCCCATCATAATAGGTACTTTTGACACAACGTTCTACTGCTAATACTTTTGTACTCTCACTTTTGAAAGCAGGACTTTCACTTGTAATGGAGTATATTAACATTGTTATTGCTCCTATAAACACTGAATATTTCTTCCATTACTGTTTGTTTTTGCACTATTTGTATAAATTACACCAAATCATCAAACGTACAGTACACTTATGTGCGTAGAGAACATACAACACAATATGATTATGGCCTGCTAGCGAGACTTTATCATTATCAGTAGATGGCATATTAGGAATTCAAGGCACATTCAAGTCCCTGTTAAACCTGCAGAGAGCACCGTGAGCGTTACAGACTGTCCATTCCGTGGTCCTATATTTCTGAAAATACAACCGTCTACTTTGCATTAAGATGAGGCCGAGCACGCAGGAAGCTCGCTGACAACAAAGGACAGATCATCCTCTCTTCTTCCGCTGGCCCCCTCTGACCTGCCTTCACACTCCAGTACACCGAGAGAGAACCACGCTGCACGCCGGCGGCAATACACAGCTTTTACCGACTCCCAAAAACACAGACCGCTGTAATTTGGTATACAAACAAATCAGTGCACCATGCATTCTCCTTTACCTCAAAACGACTATGAACTGAGACGGAAACAAAGATGGGGGTGGGGGGGGCCGGGGTAAAACAGACAGACGGAGAAAGAGATGAAAACAGGAGAGAAAGGGAGGACGAGAGGGAGAGTGATTGGTAGCTGGCTGCCGTTCTCGCCCGGTGGCCCCACGGCTGATGCACAGGGTTGCGTAATGGGTCTGCATGCAGCGTGAAGCGCAGCAAACAGGGCTTCAGCACATGTAGCTGAAGAGACCACTCAAGCCTTCTGGGGAAGGGAAGTTATTTCAGTGAGCACATACATACACAGGATGAGACAGCCGTGTTTTGACACAGTGCGCTAAAAATAGCACATTCTTAATAGAAAACAGTCAAATCCAGGCTGGCACGAGAGGGGAGCAATACACAGCTTTTACCGACTCCCAAAAACACAGACCGCTGTAATTTGGTATACAAACAAATCAGTGCACCATGCATTCTCCATTTCTTCCAAAGACAGTCCCGAGAGCTGAACTGGGGGGCATGGTAAATAAGGAGGAGATCGACCCGTTGCAGAGCGAACCGCTCTGAAAACATCTCACTGAGAGACTGTGATCCCACCTGACACGCGTGCGTCCGTCGCCACGCAGCCGCGATCGCATACAACAAACGAACCAAAGCAATTAAGAATCAGCATGAACAAGTTTCGCGGATCTGTTATGCAATTCCCAGCCTGTGGCGCCGTGTGTTAGGAAAATGGCGGCGGACAGGCCTGTTGTGTTTTCTGCTTGCACATATATGGCCATTAATCACGCTCGGTCTCTTTGCTCTTTTTCTATTTCCAGAGAAGCGGAGGCCCGAGGGCAGCGGACCTACGGCGCCGCGGCACGTGCAAGGCTGGACTTCAGCATCGCTGCAAATGTCACACAATGTTAGCTCGTTCACTGGAGGGCAGGCTACGGTGAGGACAATCTATAAATGGCACCTTTGCACCTAACTCTTTATGGAGGTAATGTTCACTAATGCTTTGATGTGACACTCGACCCCTTCTGCTAAAATAACGACCTCAAACTTTTCGTGATTTCTCCTTTTTAGAAGTGCATCTGATGAATGTATAAATGCTCTCCTGAAGCGCCTCGGTTGCAGATGAGAGAATCGGTTGCCCGAGTAAATGCAAAATACACTCAGGGTTTAGCGGTGCAAAAACACCAGCTGCATTCCCACCCTGCAGGGAACAAGAGGGAATACCGATGTGTACAGGTATTTCTGTAAACACACAGACAGAGCAGGTAGATCAGGACACATGAACAGGTATTTTGTGTGTTAGAGCCACATAAAAGAAGACTTCCCTCTCTCTTCTCTCTCTCTCTCTCTCCTCTCACTCTCTCGGGTGCATGAGAGGAGATTTCTGCAGGGTGTGTTGGAGTGTGAGTCATCGTCAGCGCAGAGAGAGAAAGAGGGGAGAGGCATTCTTTAAGTCGAAGGCAGTGCTTATGGCAGCAATGCAGCAAGGAAATACAACGCTCCCTGCCTCTTTAAGAGGGTTGAAATCCAAAACAAATATCAAACAACAACAGCAGGTAAAGGACTCCCAGCTGGTAGATGTATCACGGCGGCTCCAATGTAGCCTATTGAATGATCAGAGCGTCAGACACTGACGGGGTCGGGCCGAAGCTTAATGTTTGAATAATGATGAGTGACTTTCCATCGTGGTCATGTTACTGTAATGGAGACAGCTCTGCACACACCACTGTAGTTCACAAAGTATGACACAGTGCAGAGTGGAGGGTAAAAATATCCTCCAGAACAAATTCAGTAAATTACATCTTTGAAGTGTCCAGAGCTGAAACAATCAGTCGATTCATTGATTAGTTGATCGACAGAAAACAATCAGGAACAATTTTGATAATTGTTTCATCGCTTAAAGGAACAGTGTGTAACATTTCGGTGGATCTATTAGCAGAAATGAAATGTAATATTCATAACTATGTTTTCTTTAGTGTATAATCAGCTGAAACTAAGAATGGTTGTGTGTTCGTTATCTTAGAATGAGCCCTTCATATCTATCCGCCATGTTTCTACAGTCGCCCAGAACGGACAAACCAAACTGGCTAGTTACCTGGAGGCCACCGTAGTTCTCTGACACGCTTGTGAAATTGCAGTAATGAGAGCTACAGAGTGCAAAACCGTGGTACCACCAGTCTCCATCTGACTTCCGTTGCTCCTAAAGTAGTGATATTATGGTAAGGACGGCCTCTGAGCGAGGCAAACGGCAGTTGACAGTTGGTTGCAATCTGCAACCACACCACTACATGCCGTCAGATCCTACACACTGCACCTTTAAGTCAATTACTAAGCAAAAACTCCAATAAGAGGATTTGCTGCTTTTCTCTGTTTTTATATTATTATTATAAACTGAATATTTTTGGATATTGGACTATTGGTCAGACAAAATGAAGACAGGAACTTGTGATGGACATTTTTCATAACTGTCGGATATTTTATAGACTAAAAGAATAAACGATTAATCCAAAAAATAATCAGATGAATTAATAATGACAATAGTTGCAGACAATAGTTTGCATAAAATTTGCACAAAATGCAAAACATTCATCATATATCATTTTCATATATCTTCAGAGTCATTCCTGAATGACTGCACTGGAAGGAGCTGGGCTATCTCACACTACTGGCAAAATTTCTTAAGAATTAAGACCATGAGACTTATTAAAGTCAATATTTTACACAGTAAACAGTTCTAGCTTTTACATAAAAAAATGACTTAATGACCCAAACTCACTTTGAAAAGAGAAATTGGATAAATATTCACTTGTTATCAATGAAATGTTAAACTCAAAAAGGAATTATTATGTTTATACAAATGGGAGTCTTTTTAACTGTAACAGCAGTTGGATTCCAGCAGGTCCTTTTATCAAAGAGCAATTGCTCAAAAAAACTTGTCAGAAGAGTGTCTGACGCTGACAGAGGCTGGCTACCTGTCCCATTGTGAAAACATCAAACAGACACTATTCAAAGCTCTTGCTCCTCATACCTTCAGAATTTCCTCACCCACACTGTACAAAGTTTACATTTCCCAAAGCGCTCTCTCTCGCCTGGCCTCGCCTTACCTTCTCCCACACAGAGACGGTGCAAGCCTTAAAGACCAGTTCCCTCATATCCAGACAAGCGGCGGGTAACAAATGGTAGCTTTCTGTCTCCTCCGGTCTCCACAAGTGCGTAGCGGAGATGGTGAAACAGACGGACCTCTCTTCACAGAATTCTGAAACCGCAGCACACGTCTGCAACCTGACCCTGAAGTTCAGCTCAAGTCCATTCTGCAAGTGCAATCCAAGCCTGCTGATTAAATTACTTCATGCTGCAATAGCTCCAGTCACCCAATAATACACCATCACACAATGACACAGTAAATTAATATGAACTCAAGGCCAGCATAACTACTACATGAGGTAAAGCTTCTTTATTCAGCAGTGGTAAAAAGAAAAAAAAATAGTGCCTACTTTTGACAATGTAAACAGACTCCCAGCTATTTTCTGGTCTTTCTCTAACTCTCTAAGGGAGTGCAAGTTAAATATTGAGTCCCTGATAGGTGGCTTGGTGCCATATTTTGCTCTGCGAGACCTCTGTCAGGCTACACTTGAGTACATTTAAATGCAGCTCTACGAGTGGGAGATTGGCTCCTTGCCATCTTTTTTGGATGCCAATAAAATATACAACATATATGTATTTATTCACTCGGATTTTGCTCGAATCAGCATATTTACAGGACATTCCCGAGCTGGCTCTCGTTTCACTGGAAAGCAGTGTGATACCTAAGACATCAACTGGAAAGAAAAAACTGAGAAAGAAAGCGTAAAGGAGAGGGGGAGCGATGCAATCTAAGCAAATGACCCAGAAAACAACCTTTTTCTGGTGAACTCAAGTCATGTCAGCGGTGTGAGTCATCCCAAGTCGGCCTGTCAGGACCACTTGCCCCTCACACTCATCCCAAAGCAGCTCCTACTAAGAACAAAACCTCACAGAGGACAGCATCTCAAATGCAGCAAGAGGCAGGAGTCTAAACTTCAACAACAAGCTCACAGAGAGAAAAAACGAAGCCTAACCGCTGAACAAAACGCTCTGATGAACAAGCGGTCCCTACTGAGACAAAGGAGCAATTCGAGGAAGCAAGAGAGGGTTATAGAGGGATACAATAACAACACTCCAGACACAGCTCATCGCAACTCTTCTGACACCGCGAGTGGCCGGCTTATCAGTCAGCTCCTCTGTCTGCATGAGAAACGCTGGCAGCCATCGTTGGCCTTTAATTCCACCCAGGCACCAATCTAATTAAGGGGCACTAGACTGAGCACAATCGCCCACCTCCTCATTATTTACAATTTACAAATAAAGCTGGTAAGCATATTCTACAAATGTGCATATTCATGAAATAAAAGACAAAAAATAAAAAAGCTTACAGTATTAAGAGGACTGAGCACAAAGTTATTTTTTTGCATCTCCATTGTCAAAAGCTGGGTGCAGTCTGTGGAAATACTGGATTTAAACATTGGTACCCCCAAACAAAGATGTTATCATAACTGTGAGATCACTGCTTTTGGAGATGTAAATTGCTGCCCAATAACAGGCACAAAGTAGAATTACCACCTCGTGGTTTTACGCCTCCACCAACAAGTTAAGTTGCCGTTTATATCCATGTTTGTCCAAAATGTTAACACAACATAATATTATCATGTTAGACATTTGTGTGAAATGGTCATAATTAGCATATGAATTCTTGAGTTATGGCCAAAAATGTGTTTTGTGAGGTCACAGTGACCTTGACCTCTGACCACCAAATTCTAATCAGTTCATCCTCGAATCCAAGTGGACATTTGCGCCAGATTTGAAGAAATTCCCCTCCAGGTGTTCCTGAGATATCGCGTTCACGAGAATGGACCAGACGGAGGTACGGACAACCCGAAAACATAATGCCTCTAGCCACAGCTATCGCCGGCACGGAGGCATGAAAAATAATGTTTGTATTAGTATTTCCCCTTAAGATTTGCAATGAGAGGTCTATGTTACAGAGTCGCAGAGCAACAGGTGAAGCACTGAGGTCACAAAGAGGGCTATGTGAGGATGTACTGAGGCACAGCGGTGCTTTAAACGCAATGCTAACATCAAAATGCTATTAATGACAATGGTAACATGCTGATGTTTACAGTAGTAGGTATCATGTTTACCATGTTCACCAGTTTAGCATGTTTACATGCTAACATCCGGTAAAGAAACTTAAATTTAGGGGGATCCATTGCCAGAAATGGAATATAATATTTATAAATTTGTTGTGTTTGTGTTAGCTTAGAATGAGCCATTTATATCTACATAGGGAGCGGGTCCTCTTCACGAAGCCGACTGCCATGTTTCTACAGTAGCCCAGAATGGACAAACCAAACACTGGCTCTTGATCCATTCACGTTTTTGCGTTGGCCATCATAGTTCTCCTACACGCTTTGCACACGGGGGAAGTTTGAGTTGGTTGCAATCTGAAACCTCACCACCAGATCCGACACGCTGCACCTTTAATTCCAACTACACATAGGGTCCAGCTGAGGCTACAGGAATGTCAGCCAAAATGCTCAGTGCCAAAACAAAATCTAAAAGAATGGATAAACCGCACTCTGGGTTAAAGGTTGAGGAACTGTCCCTTTAAACTGCTCTCTTACTTGCAGCTTGGGGACGTCAATGACAGGCATTGTAATTAGCCAGCACATAATGGGAATGACCTTATTAAGCTGCTGCTGGGTCACAAGCAGATTTAGGTTACCAAAACACATGAGCTACCTATTATCCTTTTTTTTTTTTATCAGGTACTGTCTGCTCATACTTTTTTTTTCTTTATCTCAGCTGGCACATGAGTGCAAATACTGTAGATGCACAAAGTCAGATCTTTCTTTAGGACAGCGAGTATCAATATTTATGCACTGGCTGAGTCCATAAATACCAGTGGCCGGTCCAAAAAATCAATGCAAGCCTGCTACATATTTTAATCTGCCTATGAAGGTCACATTACTCCCAACAACGCCTGAGAGGGCGAAGCACACACACACACACACACACACACACACACACACACACCACACACACACACACACACACACACACACACACACACTCGACTAAATCAGCCAGCACGATTTGCATTCACGCCACCCTGACCCTGCCCCAGTTCAACTAATGTCACCGAGACACGTACTGTATTAAAGAGTGTAGAAACAGCCATAAATGGATTATAAACGCCATCACACGGCAGACGCTCTAGCTGCGTCTGAGACGGCTGTGTTCTCAAGGTTTAGCCCTGTGTAACTGGTGTACATTATAGATGAGGCAGAGGAGAAGGGGAGTGTTCAGTGGAGCACTATCAGTTACCAGAAGGCCAATCTGAATCTCCCCCGTCATGACTAAACTCTATTTCAGAGCCACGGGGGTGACACAGCAACAAGCTCAGCCTTCCCTGCAGGCGGCTGTAAACTTAAGGCACAACTCTCCGGCCTCCACGGAGCTGCTGCTGCGAAAAAGGAAAAAAAAAAAACAGTGTTCTCATTTCTAAAACTGAGGGGACTGCCAAAGTGATTCCTGCCACCGCATGAATTTGTCACTTTGCTAACAGGGCTTATGAAAGTTAGATGAACATTTTACGATCTTGTTAAAACCGGTTACATTATTAAAAGGGCACATTCATCCTGCGAGGCGAGAAAGGGAGCCCGTAGCAGATTGAAATTTTAATAAGCTCAAACGCGGTGGCTAGAGATTGAGAAACTTGGCAGAGATTTAGCTTTGAAATCCTCAATATGGGCATGAGATGATTTAGCCTCATTGTATCATGCATGCACTCAAGCGGGTCAAAAGACAGGGGATTCTGCAAACCTGTGATAAACCCATTAACCGGCTTAGCTCCAGACACTTCCCCAGCATTTTAATCTGTGTGATATGAAGCAATGTTACTACTGCTATTTTTAATGTAGTCCCTTTTAGCTCGGTGTAATGCGATACTATCAGGACTGTGTATTTTTACAGGTTTTACTTAACATTACTGTACCGGCATGTTGCTATCTCAAAGCTGCATGTTTTTTTTCTTCCTACGTGGTAGCAGAATGAATGAATACAGAGCGAGCGGCGTGATGCTACAGCCCACGGCCATCATGACAGACCAGACTGTAGATGAAGGCGGCTGGTGTCAGCAGGCTCAGAAACACCTGACCCTGGAGGAGACTGGAACGGACTCTCTCTCTCTGCTATCTGTGATAAGGCTGCAGGATAAACCGTATCTTAGCATCATAAGTGTACCGTTATCTGCTAAGGTAAAGGGCCAGCCATTTACTACATACAGTGCTGCTGTGTGTGTGTGTGTTTGCCCTTGTCCCGATGTGTGCGCGCTGGCACCAGACACTCTGTGTGTGTTATATCATGCCATACATTCCTCCAGCTCGTGGCAGAATCTGTTACAGCAGAGAGGCAATGGGCTTTGTTCCAACAGCAACACAGTCTTACAGTTTATATTCGAGGCTCAGATATCAGTCGGGAAATAAGGCAGGAGTGAGACACATGTTTACTGATTATGAGTGATAACACATTTTCTCTGTGCACTGATTAGTGGCAATTTGAATGTTTAAATTTGAAATATTTTTAAGCCATATCTAAAGTAAAACAATACTAAACATTCACCGTTACAGCAAATGTTACTTGTTTATTCTAAGAAATGTCATGGCAAATTGAATAGTTTCTGGTTCCTTGGTGGGGTGGAATGCAGAGTTATTACTGGTATCTGTTTACATCGCAAAAATTGTCGTACTAGTATTCAGATTTATAAAGGAAGTGTACAGGGCCTATACACCAAAAGCTAGAAATAGCTCAAACAGAGCGTTTCAGAGACAGAGGGTGTAAAGAGCCGGTATGAGAAAAATAAAGTGTTTTTGAACATTAAAGCCTGTAAACATGTTCAAGTAGAAACCCAAAATACAAGTATGAACCTGAAAATAAGCATAACATGTCCTCTTTAAATAGTTTTTTACTGCCATTTACTGTATACTCCTCCCCCGTATTATGTATCCTAGAAATATAACTGCCAAAAAATCTACAAAATAGCATACAGTACTGAACCATTTACCTAAATGAATCAAATAATATATCATAAAAAAAGTCTTCATTGAATAAAAGCTGTGTAAGTGTTTACAATCAGGGAGGAAATGAATAATGGAAACACAACAGGGGGGATGAAAGTGGGAAAATACAAATCAGAATTGCAGTGGGCCATATTGCATACATTATCTTCTTTAAAATTGCAGTTTGATTGTGTTTATAATGGGGGTCAAAATCGTCTATGATAAAAAAAATGAGAAAGCTATTGACAAGAAAGCTCAGTGGGTTGTATTGCATAATTAATAGAGGCACGAGAAGATTTAGCCTCATTGTATCATGCATGCACTCAAGCGGGTCAAAAGATGGGGGATTCTGCAAACCTGTGATAAACCCATTAAACAGCTTAAAATGCATATCGCAATGGGACGAAATCCAGGTGGAAATAAAGTTAGTTTGAAGTGTCTGTGAAAAAAAAATGACACCTGTGCAACATCAGTCAAATTGTATCCTGTACAGCCCAACATATCTGGTGAAGAGTAGTAATTATGGTAGTACTGGTACTAACAGTACTGAGAATAAACGTTGCTGAATGTCTGAATGTTGAACTGAAAACTATCTCAGTGCTTTTATAACCAATCCCTGCAGATCTAGCAAGAATAGATGTGACAGAAACATAAACACACATGCTCCAATCTAACTGCAGATTCTCACACACGCTGCACAATGTAAACTATTCCCTCTTTAGCGGTATTTGGCAGACTACTACGGTCGTAAACAAACACATCAGTATCAATTAGAAACCTGGGCGACCCCTGTGCGTCAGTAAAGACGATCACTGATAACTAGTCAGTCCGCTGGAGGAGCAGGAAGGGCTGCTGAGTGAATGTTGTGCAGCAAAAGCAGTGTGCGGTCCTGGGTCAGCCAGCAGCATCTGAGCGTTAATAAGGGGGGTAATTGAATTAGAGGATCAGTGGAGGCCTGTAGTGTGGGCGCCACACGGCTCTAATTTCATTACAAGTGATGTAAACATGAGGTTGGCCCCCCAGTGCGGGGGCCTCCCGCGTCAATACATGCACAAACACACACAAATACAATGTTCACATACAGTATAAATAACAAAACCACAAAAATCTACACCGGCGTAACATCCAGCACCACCATGCAGAGATTTCAGCCTGTGTTCGGGTGATGAAGTGATAAATGTGAATCAGGGGAAAAATCAGCAGTATGTGGCACAAGTAAAGCAGGAACACAGCATCAGCTGTTCAAAATGTCATTAAATCTTGTGCAGCAGCACGGCGGCTCAGCGGTTAGCACTGTCGTCTCATAGCAAGATCGATTCTCGGCCCTTCTGTGTTTATGTTTTCTGAAAATGAATAAATGATAAATCTGGCATTGATGGTTGTGTAGGCGAGAGCACATGAGACATTAAGTTGACACCGGGGAATGTTTTTAGTTCTGTTCGTTCAGGAGAACATGATGGGCACCCACAATCTATGACATCCGTACTGCAGAAGTGAATCTGCGTGATGCATATTTATGATCAGCGCTCGAATGTGCCTCGGCCCGATGATTCACTTGACCATCAAACTGAGCGCGGCCCAGTCAAACCCGTAGGCTCGACTGTAGGCCTCCTTCCGCTGATGAATAGTTATGAGGGCAGGAGTTAACCAAGGAGAAACTGTTCCCATCCCTAATAAGTCTTTCCCCTTCGCTATCTCGGCTGTGACAATGAGACACTCCCAGGGACGGACGGGTAATGGGTCACATCCTCAGCTTTTCAACATGCAGGTGGGCCAGTCAGAGCAGCAGGAAGAAAACCGACGGATATAGAGACAGAAATAGTCTCCTGCAAAGGTACTAAGAGAACTGCATAGCCTAAACTCTTTGCCAAAACATCATACTTCATCTGGCAGTAAATCTTCTCCACTTTAAACAGCATATCTGTTCACGTAACTCACATCTATCAAATGCTCAATGCTGAAAAATGCTCAAACCTTGTTCAGACCAGTCTTTGACAGATGCGCCCGTTTTATTTTTTGACACCCTGGAGAGCCGGCCAATTTACCTCACAAGTTTACCCCTGCAGCAGAGCAGGAGGATGAGGACAGACGGATCAGGTAGAGAAACATCCCACCTCCGCGGCAGTTCATGTTTTTCAAAGAGCAATACTATGTAACTGAGACCAGCGGGATCACGGACGATCCCGACCGACTTTACTGGCTTTCAGAGGCTGTAGCAGGGTTCAGTTTTAGAGGCTAAATAATGCTACAAAGTTAGGCTAAATTTAAGCGAGAGGAAAAACTGGCATGGCCATTTTCACAGGGGTCCCTTGACCATGAAAATGGGTTCTATGGGTACCCATGAGTCTCCCCTTTACATACATGCCAACTTTATGATCATAACATGTAGTTTGGGGCAAAAACCATGCAGTCTTTTGAATGCAGTATAAATGTGTTATTTTCGCCTATTCTAGAAATGGTGTGTTTGAATATTTCTGCATACTGGGGTCCCTAAACAGTCTTTGAATTGCATTAATTGGGTATCACTATAAAGCTGAGATGCTTGTGCATCCAATGAGACCAACTGTATTCAGCAGTGATGATGATGTCATCATAGTAGATAGATTAGTCCCCATAGTAGACATTTCATTGTAGTGAGACCATTTTTTGAAACTTGACCTCACTGTATAAAATGACCTGTTGTGACCTCTAGGATGATCACAGCCTCATGAAACTTTACAACCACAAACTAGAGACCTAGAGCATTCAGAGGATGGATGGCTTACCTAGGTAGATTGACAATAAGGGGGTTTCTGAACCTGGGCTGTGCTTATGTTTTGTTGCTTTTGCATTCTGGAGAACAGCTGCAAGAAAATCTTACATCTCTCACCTTCTACAAAAGCATACAAAAGTAGCTGGTTGATTGGTATCTGAATGTGACTGAAACATTAGATTATATTCCTGTGACTGCATTTTCCCCAAAAAACTGTAGGTGCATAATTTATAGGCAGGAAAGTGACTGAAGACGAAGAAGAGAAGGGCTTCTTTCTTCTGCCACTTTCCTTGATCTCGAAAACTCCTGCAGTCATACACTACAAAGTGGAAGACGTTGATGTAAATGTCAGCTTTTGCAGAATAACAACTATAACTGTGAAATTCCCTCTTTAGCACAAATCTGCATGCTTAAAGGAGGACAAAAAGGGTACAAAATCTCTAGGACAAAGTTTAAAAAAACGTCACTTTTATCAAGATTGCTGACAGGAAAACACCCACGCTGCATGAGACGGGAAGATGCAACGGCTGCAGACAGCTGTGTACACGAGGAAGATACCTTTACCGGAGTGCGTCTGCGGTTTGTTGATTGCATCTCCATCATAAGATAACAGAGCTGCAGGCTAATGGAGCTTGCTGTAGGAGTGCCTCATGCTCTGTCAGTTTTTCATTACCACCACAGTCTTACGCAGGACCATTCCATATTGATAATTACTGATGCTTTACGCTAATCTTTCAGGATCCATAATCAGCTGTTTTTCCACTTCAAGGAACCAACAACACCACCTCCACCCCCTCACCAATACCCCTGTTCCTCCCAGTCCATTGCAAAACACCGGCTTAATGATGCACGTTGACTTAAAAAGCGCTCGTTTCCCAGCAACCGCCACAGGTACGAGGGAAGAGCTTTTGTGTGACCAGACTTAGTTCAAGGATGTTATAATTATCAGAAGATTTAGGGCTGAATGGAGGCAACAACCGCCGAGTAATAATACCATAAACTCCATAACTCACATTAAACACTGGGCCTCATACAGGAAGAGATATAAATACAAATGTTCTCTTATTTTTGTTCATATCCAAGATCTAAGTTCTGCTTCTTACAGCATTTTTTGGTGGCATCTCTCCAATTCTTGGGCATGTGCCAGAGTATTTTCACACAGCACAACACTTGCCCTTATATAGGGCGTTACCTATGCTAATACCTTCCCATATAGTGTTTAGGGGGCGTAATCTTTGTTAATACCTGCCCATATAGTGTTTAGAGACATTACCTAATACCTGCCTATGTAGTGTTTATGGGCGTTACCTATGATAATACCTGCCTATGTAGTGTTCAGGGGCGTTACCTATGATAATACCTGCCCTTAAGTAGTGTTTAGGGGCGTTACCTATGCTAATACCTGCCTATATATTGTTTATGGGGGGTTACCTGTGATAATACCTGCCTTTAAGTAGTTTTTAGGGGCGTTACCTATGCTAATATCGGCCTATATAGTGTTTAGGGTCGTTACTCATGCTAATACCTGTCTATATAGTGTTTAGGGGCGTTTCCTATGCTAATACCTGTCTATATAGTGTTTAGGGTTGTTTCCTATGCTAATACCTGTCTATATAGTGTTTATGGGGCGTTACCTATGATAATACCTGCCCTTAAGTAGTTTTTAGGGGCGTTACCTATGCTAATACCTGTCTATATAGTGTTTAGGGGCGTTTCCTATGCTAATACCTGTCTATATAGTGTTTAGGGGCATTACCTATGATAATACCTGCCCTTAAATAGTTTTTAGGGGCGTTACCTATGCTAATACCTGCCTATATATTGTTTAGGGGGGGTTACCTGTGATAATACCGGCCCATATAGTGTTTAGGGTTGTTACCTATGCTAATAGCTGCCTATATAGTGCTTAGGGGGCTTTACCTACAACAACTATCGGCCACACCGCCTCCAATATACGATAAAGTGGGATTCATTATTTCAGCACACCTGGGTGAGAGCACATTTGGATGGTTAAGAACATTTGGTGCATCTGGAGTTGACTTCTCTCATTTTTTCTCTCAACACAAAATTAAGAGAAAATACAAGAGAAATTGAAGAGAATGTTGCAGCATGAGGAAGTGTCAAATGCATGATTAAATGTCCTTTACACAGAATTGTTACAGGACAGTTTGACAGATTAATAAATGTTTTTAATATTCCACTTTTTAAAAAATATGTTATTATTCACATTTGATTGCTTTGAAAATGCTGCTGCACACAACTGAAATGGCAGATGGCAAATGTTGACAAGCTAGTTATCAAGTGGCCCTGTCACAAGCAGGCGGAGAGTTTAAAAATAAAGTTCACACCACCCTCATTATGTAAACAATCCCAGTCAGTGGTGCTAACCTCGCGCCCCTGTACACTACAGCCGGCATACTTTGACAATAAGGCCACGCTCTCACTCAAGAAGGTTTGAGGGTTGTGAAAGGCGTGTGAGAGTATCGTGTGTTCCTGTAGGTTTGCCCAATATATCCAAACCAAAACCAGGAAACATGAAAAGAGAAAGATGACACAGACAACACCTTTGTTAGTTTCTAATGTCTCCATTACTGCCAATGAAATGTCAGATCACTAGGAAATGTCACTTAAATTGACTGTTCATTAACACGTAAGAAAAAGCTGCTAACAACAAAGCTTCTGTTTACGGTTCAGCCAAAAGATGTCACCCATAACGTTGCCCTCTGTGAAAACAACAGTCTGGTAAGTGCTGAGGGGACGCAGGAGAGAAAGCCAGCATCCCCGCACACGCACAAACACACACACACACACACACACGCACACACACACACACACGCACACACACGCACACGACTCATCCCCTTTGCGGAAGCAGCAGCACACTGAGGTCTAATCGATGCAGCTCATTCATATTGAACCACCGACGTCAGGGGAAGCCGGGGGAATTACAAGCAGCCTCCGCTGTGATATCGCAGCCTGGAGGAAGCCTGAAGGAAGACGACGCCAGCTTCACTCTGGAAACCCGCCGTTTACTGTCCACGGCATTTTCAACAACATGGCTGCTGGGTCTCCTCGCTCCACAGGAAATGACACAGAACAGGTACAACAGTACTTCAACCAGATTGTGAAAAAAAAACAATAAGCCATGTTTGAGATATTTAAGCATTATCTTAGCTGTGAGAAAATGAACCAACCAGCCTTGATGAGCAGCCATGTAGACCTATTTACAGTATTTTACATATCTATAAAATCTCCTACACAAAACCAATGCTACAAACTAGGGAGGGGCGATATGATGGTATATATGGTGCAACGGTAGAAATGTGTCCACTGATAGATTTGGAAATACCCTGTGTGTTCCAATACCCATAGTACCGTTAGTATGCTAGAAATAGATTTAGAGTGTCCAAATACATAGTATGTCAAATGCAGTATTCCAAAAATACCAGGATGTCCTACTACATCCGGTCGCATTTTTTGCCGGACTATTTACTGGCTATTCTGACCCACAATCCTCTGCTCAGGGGATATATGAGCAAGAGGGTCAAAGTTCAAGATGCAATGTTATGACTAAGTAGTATGTCCCTATTGTATGCATACTGCATGCAACAGTACATACTTTGCAAGAGAAGCTGCAGTACGTACTAAAAGTAATATAGAAAAAGTGTGATTTGGGGTGCGGCAACCGTTTCCACCACGGTTACAAATCTTGCATGATCTTGATATTCTCGCGTGATCTCGCAAATTCAGCTGCCTCGCAACGTGATTTGGGCAGTAATGGAGGAGAGTGAAGTTACAGTGTAGCAGGAGGCATCCGAAACCAACACAAGACATGATTACTAGACATTTGCACACTAGTATATTTTGACAGTGTTTTGTCAGCTTGAAATAAAAGATGAGCAAATCCTGCAGAAAAAAATCAAGTCTTGTTTTCTTTTGGTATATTATACTCTATGTTTGTTTTTTTTTTTGCACTGACTGAAGTCAGGCTGATATTGATTTGCACCTGTAGGCTAACACTTATTGTTGTCATTCATGAGGAAAATATGTATGATTTCATGTCTACATTTTTGTAACTTAAAATTATGCAAAGTTAGTCAACGGGCCAGTCTGCCAACAACTTCCTATAGGCTCCGTCTCCCCCTCACAGGGATGAGGTGAACACACAGACCTTTAAGTTAGACCTTGTCTCCTGACTTCTCCCTGACACGGTCAGCGGTCATGAAACACAGAGAAAACTGCCACTTTGACCCCAATTAATCCCAATAATGACTCTAAATGAACCAGGCAGCAGCGAGCACAGCTCATTTCAAAATTAAACCAACAACTGGAGGAAAAAATAACTCATGGTTCACAAGTTCACAATCCAAAGCAGAGAGAGGAGCATGAAAGCCGGACAATCGCTGAAAGCAAATGCCTCCGCAGCGGTCTCCAGCTGTAATGGACCATGCATCCAGTCCAGCATCAACAAGCCTTTATCTCCCTTTCACACAGACAACTCACCAGCAACTTCTGCTTTAGCCTTTGGTGGCTCAGGGTGTCCGGGTTGAGTCTCAGAGATCCGTTGTCCAAATGCTGCACACCAGGGAGCTGGAGGGGCAAAACTTCATTTCTCAGCTGTGTGGGGAAAAGAAAATGATTATTATAAAATCATTTAAAGCTTTTCAGTCAAATCCATACAGTAATGATAATACTGTGCACTTTCTCAGGAAACAAAACCTTTCCACCATGGTTAGTTATCAGATTAACAATGGTAGTTTTACAGTTTTGATTGTGCAAAGTTATTCCACATAACCCTTCACCACTGCTGGTGAGTGGCCGCTCAGAACCAGCAGGTGGTCCGAGTGGAAAGACAGCCAACAGCTACACTCATGCAGTGCAAACAGTGTGTTCCCTGTTGTCTCCCCTGTGTCTCCCTTCATTGATCATCACAGGTTCAGTCAGACAATAGAAGCATCTACTGGACTACCTGCCCACCTGCTGCTTGGAGCACATGCTGGACACAGCGTTCCACTAAACTTTGCTTACAGAGAAAATAGAGTTACTGGTGTGCAATCTAGTTAAAAAACAACTAGAGCTGTCAAAGTTAACGCGATAATAATGCCTTAATGTCATTTCTTTACCATAACAGAACTGGTGATTTCTAGGTTGTAGCGGTTTGAAGATTCTGACATCATATGAAACTAGAAAACCTATGGAATCAATTGGTACCAACCATGTCATACTAGCTTGTCGCAAAGGAGGTTAAATAACGCTCCAAACTTACGCTACATTTTGGCAAGGAAAAACTGATATGGCCATTTTCAAAAGGCGTCCCTTGACCTCTGACCTCAAGATATGTGATGAAAATAGGTTCTATGGGTACCCACGAGTCTCCCCTTTACAGACATGCTCACTTTATGATAATCACATGCAGTTTGGGGCAAGTCATAGTCAAGTCAACACACTGACACACTGACAGCTGTTGTTGCCTGTTGGGCTCAAGTTTGCCATGTTATAATATGAGCATATTGTTTTATGCTAAATGCAGTACCTGTGAGGGTTTCTGGACAATATTTGTCACTGTTTTATGTTGTTAATTGATTTACAATAATAAATATATACATACATTTACATAAAGCAAGCATATTTGCCCACTCCCATGTTGATAAGAGTGTTAAATACTTGACGAATCTCCCTTTAAGGTACATTTTGAACAGATAAAATATGTGCGATTAAATATTTTAATCAATTGACAGCCCTAAAAATAACGTGATAAAAATAAAAAATAAATGTTTTTGTGATGACTCAGCTGTAAAATCAAATCAAAAGTCCTGATGGGCCGTGCTTGTAAATCTGTGCATGTCACAAGACATCAACATCCCAGTCATCCAGATACTTCACAAAGCTCTGTTTACTCTCATTCCGAAATCTGCAAACAACCAAGCAACATGTTGACCAAGTGTATCAATGAAAAACAACACTTAAGCACTCATTCAACCAGATACTTACAAACCCACACAAGTATAAGATGCCAACGAGGTAAAATAACATCCTCTCTCCATGTTCAGCCACTTAGCCAGCAGCGCTGATAGCACTACCTAAACTGCATGTTATTGCCAAGCTAGTGGAGCTGGCTGGAAATAATAATGCCCCCTATTAAATTATTCATGGCTCCAGTCAGGTGGAACCAGATGCTGCTTTTGTGTCATAGAGGGAGAGCTGTAACTCGACTCGTGCGTGGAAGGCCAACGCTGCATGGAGGTAAAGGCTTCATGGAACAAGCGTGGATGCTGCTGGGCCACAAACAGAACACGGGATGTCATGACACTCGCTCGGCTGTTTCCATGTGACATTTTCCTGACAGAGGACGACGGTTCAGTAGGTTGGTCCAAACAGGGGCTAAGCCTCAGGTGCTGCTCGCAGTTCACCCAACCCTGTGTTGGTGTCGCTGTACCCCCACCCTGACATTTGTGGCCATGTGGCCAGAAGATGACCTTTTTTTTGTCCATGCCATGCGTTAGTGCTGAATACTAATGCTATGGTGCTGTGTGCCCGCCACTCATGGGAACAAGCAGTGCTATTTATAGCCACATGTCCCCAGCTGCACATCTCCAACCCGGGGCCAATGGGCAATTAGTGTTTGTTTCTAATGGCAGGAGGCAGTGCCGTAACCTCCCTGACGCAAACAGACATCTGGACAAAGACGGTCTCTGTCCTGTTGTCCCGTACCGCCGCTGCAAGGCACAACTCCTAAAGCCATGTAGCCCCCTCCTCCCCCCATGCCCCCCCGTCCACCTGAACCTTCATAGGTGCTGAGCAATGGCGATTTTAGTCTCTTTTTAGAGTCAAGCACCCCTAAATTTCATCTCAGCACCCCTAAAAAATGATTATCAAACCCTCTGACACCCATGGGATCACCAGCGATCCCAGCCAACATTACTGTCTTCAAGAAAACCTAAGAAATCCATTTGTATCAACCATGTTATGTTAGCTTTTCGGGAAGGACGCTAAATAACGCTCCAAAGTTAGGTTACATTTTGGCAAGGAAAAACTGGCATGGCAATTTTCAAAGGTGTCCCTTGACCTCTGACCTCAAGACATCAAGGCATTCCCACCATAACTTGATGGAGAAGAGGCAGAAATTGGTGCATAAAAATTCACCAGAATGCAAGAAATTACCTATTTGACACTCAAAATTCCCTAGGGGAGGACCCCAGACCTTCACTTATTATGTGTCCCCAATGTTGAAACAAAACCTATGTCCTTGACTGTACATGTCACATTCTCATTAGAGGCTGAGCCCCCCTAAAGGTCTGATCCTAGTATCATCCCTAGTGCTGAGAAGCCTATCTCCCCAATGACAGGCGCCATTCACTCTAGAAACAAGGTGACTTGTTTACCTACTCATGCAATAATTCGTTAACCTGACCCACCAGATGGTTTGTTACACAGAACCATCTGAGAAGCCGTCATTGGAAACGGTCTGGAAAAGGACAGGCACTTTCAAAATATACTTGGCGGGTGATTCGATGAACCATCTGTCAATCAAACGTTTGCCGAAGCCAGTCGGCAGAAGGACAAAAACATCTTTTCCATAGAGAAAAGCCTTCAGTGCCGTTCTTTGCTCTGCTTTCAATGAAGGAGTACTCTCCAGTTCAGATATAACTGATGCTATTGCAGGACCTAGGCTAAACTCTTCAGGAGTCGCCATTGTTGTTTAAAACGAACAGTAGCTCTGTGTCGTCTCACACACCTAAACACGCCCGTAGCTGCTAGTAGCTCCTTACAGGACGCTGATTGGTCTATGATATGGCTTGTCGGACAGAAACACATTACTTGAAGCCTGACAAGATGGATTTTTGTGTGATATGTGAGCCCACAATTCACCCATGATTTCGTAACATCACGAGAAGCCAGATCCAGAAGAAAAAATGATGTGCTTGGCGGCGGATTACAAACTTTCTCATTTTACACACACAACAGTGCACTAAAATATGTTTCTGAAAACATTTAAGGCGAGGTGAGATTATGTTTCTCGTGTTACTATGTTACTGTCAGGAAATGGTGACATTCATAAAGATATCTTTATATATGTCAATTGATTAAATATCTAATTGTGATTAATTCCATGATTGTCTATGGTTAATCACGATTAATCTGTTTTTCTGTTTTCTTGAAAAATACCTTTCAGTGATTTTCAAAGTTACCTTTTAATTTTCCGTCGATTAATCAATTATTCGACAACTCATTGCACTTATATTTCTTTATGATGACTACAATTTTTGAGAGGTAACACTCATAAACATTTCATCGCTGTGTAGGTGATCTGATGGGATGACATTTCAGAACAGTATGGGCTCATTATTTGTGATAATTGTCAGAGTCGAGATTTCTGAGTATGAATATTCCATGCAGGCATTTCTAATTAAGCAGAATTAGACACTGCTTGTTTTCCCAGCATACAGGCATTACCATAACCCCACGTTGGGCTG
>CAKAOI010026999.1:0-27334 GCA_916701655.1 Sebastiscus albofasciatus
TTTTGCAGCCGCGCCACAAAGATCTCGATGTCATCCAGGGAGCAGTTGAGGATTTGCTGAGGGAGACAAACCCTGGGGTTATTAGCATAAAGAATATATCATTATGAGATGGTGAAAGGAGCTGAGTAATGTAATGACAGGTGTCAGCTTGGATGAAAACACTCACCACATCCTTCTCAATGCGCTGGGCCAGCTTTTCATGTGACTCTGTGTCATTTTGTCCGGGGGCTCGTCGATCTACATCCAAACACAAAGAAAACTCAGTTCATTCAACTATTGCATAACATGTGAGCCTTGCATGTAGAGAGGGTTTTCTTCTGAGTGCATGTGCAGTATGTGTGTTGTCACCCTGTGTGCTCGTGGCTGCCACGCGTCCCTTCGCAGCAGGCGAGGGGCCCTTAGAGGCCGAGGGGGGGAGGATGGTTTCTCTGTGACGCTTCATTTTCTCCTGGTTCACCCTGGAGGAAGAGGAGCAGGCATCGAGACCTTCAGCACGCTCACATCAAGTTAGCTAACTACTAATTAGAGGTCAGTGTGTATTAGACTATATACGTATATACTGTACACAGTATACTGTATATGTGTGTCAGCTGTAGCACTGCTCTCACTTCAGAGTCTGAAGCCTCATTTTCTTTCCATGCTTGTTGTCTCCAATGGCACTGTCTATATCTTCATGAACCATCTCAGCCTGAAGACAGTGAGGAGAGACACACACAGTCAAACTTAACATATGTTTGTACAGTTTTACGGCTGGACGGCAGGGTCGTGCCTAGAAGGTAACCAACGACTTAGTGAAACTCTTGCGAGATGGTTAAGATTAGGCATTGATCTTGAATAGTTAAGGGAAGGATAGGTCGTCGGGCAGCGAGTCTCGAAAGAGTTTTTGTCAGTTTTTGCAGATTTCAGATCAGATTTCTCAATTTGTGGGCTACCTTCTAGACACGACCTGACGGCAGTTTCACTGACAGCCATTAAATTGCAATGTCTCTATGTCAAATTGAATGTTGAAAGTTTGCAGGTTAATATCTCATTGCAAACTGACAATAATATCTTCCTCATTATGGATTCTACATATTCTAAACAGGACAAAGTGATCAATTAGATATTATACATAGGAATGCTATTGGCATGGTGAGAATTGGTTAATTTCCTCTTTCTGATATTATGTCATTTGGATTTGAAGTCAACAACCAAAGGCACTGGAGTTACATGTAATCCATTCATATTTGTTTAATAATTTTATCTATGATCATCTATGTCACAAAGCTCTAGCTTCTGCAAAACTGTAGCGTTTGCTGTTGTGACACCCTTCCTACAGACTTTAGAGAGGTCAGCAGTGTGAACGCTTTTAAAGAAGGCCTGTTATGCTCATTTTCAGGTTCATACTTGTATTTTGGGTTTCAACTAGAACATGTTTACATGCTCCGATTGGTCAGCTGGCCAAGAAACCCCAACAGGGCGATGCCACACCCCGACCCGGAGCCCTGAAAGGGATTCTTTCACAACAATGACCCGCTAGCTGTACATTATCCCGCTTATTACACGGCTACTTACTTAAGAAATCAATAATTTGACACAAAAACGTTCCACCAGAGTCCGACATCAGAATTGCGCCCATAGCAACGGTCTGCTATAAAGAAATAACAGACCGCAGAACGCTGTGATTGACCAATCAGAATCGAGTCTGTCTTCAACACAGATATGTAATAAGTAAGGGATAATGTACAGCGAGCCGGTCATTGTTGTGAAATAAACCCCGACAGGGTCTTACATTGTCTTGAAGGGGTTTATTTCACAACAATGACCGTATAGCTGTACATTATCCCACTTATTAAACGGCTAATAACTTAAGAAATCAATAATTTAACACAAAAACGGTCCGCCAGAGTCCCACATCGGAACAGCGCCCATAGCAACGGTCTGTTATACATAACAACAGTCTGTTATAAAGAAATAAGAATTAAGTATTCAACAAAGCTGTGTAATAAATAAACTTCAGTGACTTGCTATGACTTATTGTACATATTTACATACAGCCAAAAGGTGATGACATTAAATTCATCACTGTATCACAAAAACATTTTAGCTTTTCTCCAAAAACCACATCTTTAAGATATTGAACAAGCTTTCCTATTCTTTCTTTCTTCACATTAAATTAGAGAAGCATCTGAGTTTTGATAGATAAGAAACTCTTTCATTTAGATTCTTTCAGTGAAGACAAAGGTGAACAATATGTGATAATCCAAAGGTCGTTTTATTCAGGATCTCCGACCCTGGTCATCGTTTATGAGCCAACATTTCTTGTAATCTATTTATGTGAACTTACTGGTAGGAAACTATAAAAAGGTGTTGTCTTAAGTTATAGTATTACATCCTATCAGAGATAGATCCTCTCTTTAGAAAATATCACTGAACATGGCAACAAAAAATGTAAAAGGATATACACAAGCACAGAGCCACCAACAGCACTGAAATCTGACCTGGCGGTCCAACAACAGTGGCTTGGATTTACAGGTGACACAAAACACAAAGCCGGCCAATCATGCACGAACAATAAGGGACGCAAACTGAGCCAAGGCTGCAGCAGTCAAACTGAGACTCACATCCACCTCGTCACAGTGGAAGAAGTGGATGTCGGGTTTGTGCTGCTCCTTGTCCTGGCACACCAGCAGCAGCACGGAGGGGTAACGTGTCCGGTTCAGGACCGTCTGGCTCATGTGGATGGTGGGCAGAGGGAAGTTCTCCAACTCTTCCTGCAGGAACACAACAGAGGAACAATTAGAGGGGAAGAGGAGGAGGAAGATACTATATGAGGAGGCAAAGTCCTCAGTAAATACTACAAATAGTCTTCTAAAAGTGATGAGAACTGAACAGCTGAATATCACTCTCATATCTTCACAGCAAATATGAAGCTACCACAAGCAGCCGGCTACTGTAAATGTGACATGTATTGCATGCTAACATAATGTGATGATGTGTGGAGCCGTACCTGTGTGTCACAGTCCAGCAGCCTGACCGCCTTGTCGGAGACTTGCAGGAGCATCTCCTGGGTCCAGATTTTGTCTTTTGTGTCTAGAAGGACCAGTTTCTTGATGGCATCGTCCACTGTGGCGATGGACTCTGTCTTGTCCATAATGAATGTGGAGAGATGCTGAATAGAAAAAAGTCATTTGGAAAAATTAAGGATTAGAGTTTTGGCTGTGAGAGGACTATGACCTGGTGTGAACTAAAAACAACGGCTGGATGGAAAGTAGGAAAGGTGTGTTTTGGAAAGTTGATGGACATAATTTGAACATTACACATTATTTCTAGTGAACTGGCTGGATTAAAGGTGTAGTGTAGGATTTGGCAGCATCTAGTGGTGCGGTTGCAGATTGCAACCTGCTCACTCCTCCCTTTCCAAGACTGCGGAAACGTGAGCCGCAGAGTGCAAAACCATGGTAACACCGTTCGCCTCGCTCAGAGGCCATTCTTTACTACAATAATACTACTTTAGGAGCAACGGAAGTCAGGCGGCGGCTGGCAGTACCACAGTTTTGCACAGTGCGGTGTAATTTTGCAAGCAGACATTTTTTAAAATCTGGGTCGAGTGAATTCAAAATTGTGATCGCTATTGACAGCAGCCTGACTATTTAAAAATTGTGTGTTTGTGCAGGATGTTCCGTTGTCACGCTATTGACGATTCTCTCTGACCAATCAGTTAGTCTGCAGTGTTTTAACCTCTAGTATCGGCTCAGCTCGCTTGGAACCTCGACCGAGGTGGAGTCAAAAATGGAGCGGTACCATCCACAACTTTTGCTGATGGAAATGCAAAAATAACTGTTCTAATGTGAACTGAACTGGACTGGACTGCTTGGTGGAAACGTGCCATAAGCTGACAGAAACATCACAATTCTTATTTTCATGTGATTATACACTAATGTTAATGTTAATGTTAAGTTTGATGAGAAAAACAATTGGCTTTTTCCAAAGCTCACATAACATCTGCATACTACCACCTCTAAAGCTCACAAATTAACATGTTATATCTCATTTGTTTCAGCTGTACAAAAATGGTGTATAAAAGTGTAAAAACAAGTCTTCGCTAGTTGCCAAGCAACTGCTCCCCCATAAAACCACACTTGTTGTTTTTACTCTTTTTTTTACTAAAAAAATGAGATACAAAGTGTTAATGAGTGAGCTTTAAGGGTGCTGGTAGGTGTATTTGACCAAGCCAAGTCAGCTGTTTCCACCTGTTTCCACTCTTCATGCTAAGCTAAGCTAACTAGCTGCTGCCTCCGGCTTTATATTGAGCATACAGACGTGAGAGTGGTATCGATCTTCTAATTTAACTCTCAGCAAGACAGCAAATAAGGATATTTTCCAAAACTGTTTCTTAAACTGTAACTGTTAACTGTACTGTATATTTGGGCCCGTTTTCCTTCGGATATTACGTTGACAGAGTTACGTATCCGTGTGAATTACTCATTTATCTGATATCAAAACTGCAATATTACCACTTCCATGGCCATCTATGCGTTCAGCTGTCGCCAGCGTGGCTGATGCTGCAATCAGAGGCCTGATTGTTTTATTATGAAAGATTCCCGTAAAGGAGATGTCATCGAGAGATTAACTATTGTGTCAGCTTTTATCTCTGGCCAAAAGAACAATTCACCATTATAGTAAGGCCTTTTATACTTTTATCTTGTTCTTCCTATGACGTCAGGGACCTTTTTTTTAAGTTATAAATCTGTACTTGTGTAAGCCTCAAGTATATGAGATTCTTTTCCTTTTCAAGCCTTTTTTGTATTTTGTCCTTGTGGGGCAGTTTACAGTGCAATGTGAGAGGAAATGTTGATAAAAAGAGAGAGTTAGAACAAAGGTCCTCAGCTGGATTACATCATTTTTATAAATATTTTAAGATTCGCTATCTATTCTATTTTTATTGAGCTCATTTCATGTTATCTCCGACGCCCAAATGTCTGGAATCACTCATAGTGAGATTTCCTATTAAAAAACTATTAAATATTAACTTCACTTTAATGAGTACCAAAAGGACTTTTATCCTTAATAATAAGTAAAGTGTGTTAAAGTGCCTCTCATACTAATAATGCCATTGAATCAATATGCAGTGGTTGAGTTTCAAATCTTTTGCCAAGCTTTCTATTTTTACATATATTTTGCTTTATTTCTAAACCTTTTTTAAAATACAGGAATCAAAGTTAAATTTATAACACTCAACATAATTTTTCAGATAAACACAAACAGAGCAGATCTTACCTCAACATGATACTGCGACGTCTCATGCATGATATAATTGGAGTTGGAGTATTTTTTCCTCTGTTCTGTTGAAAAGAAAACAAAGACAGAAAAAGTGAAAAAGTGAGAATCCACCAAGTCCTGCCTGCGATCGTACTGTAAATCCGACTATGTAAACAGCCGGCAGTGACACTGACCTAAACCCCACATGTTGCACGTATCAGCTGAGTGAACAGATGAAGCGAAACACTGGTGTGAGCGAGCTGAAAAGACCAGCAGAGCAATAAGGAAGTGACATGAACACGTAATGTGTGTGGCTTTTACTTTAGACTTCACAGTCAACTACACTGTTCAATATTCACATACATATTGTATTTATAATAAGGTGATAGTTTTAGACACGTGATAGTGTATTTTACAGCATATTTTATTTTAAAGTAATTCTGTGTCCAAAAATGTCCTGCCACCTACCTGAGAAGTTAATTATTAAATCTCACATCAAAGAGTCTGTGACTTGATTCAACCCCTCTAATATTAAAGTTATTTGGCCAGGCTGGTATTACCGGAAATCTCGCTCAATCCGTGGCACCAATTATAGGCACAGATTTACTGCAGGGTCAAAGGTTAGTCATGCTACTTCTCCACAGCACCATGCTCACTTCCTCACCTGTGGCACGGTATTGTTAATTGTCACATGTAACCTTCTAGATGTTAAATATGCCGATAAGTTAGCCTGAAATGCTCTCATTTTTAGAACATACCTGTTGAGCAGTAAGGCAGGTGAGAGTACCGTAAATAGCAGCATATTGTAAATACGTTTTTGTGAGTGCTACCAGTGATTTTAACAGAGATTAAAACAATAGAGATCCACTCCGGACATGTTTTAAGACATAAAATACTCTGAATAAAACAAAAATTTAATAAACTATTTGCACACTCTAAAAAGCACATCCACTCATTCTCCTGTTAGCAAACAATTGCTTATTTACACATCCAGCAGTTACGGAGCAACATTATCATTTATTTGGAGTCATGTTTCTGTTTCCGCCTGGCGAATGTAAGTCACATATTCACTCTCTTTTAGCTCTGTTTTTGTTCTCCACCAACCCCTGAGGGAAATACCTGACTCTTTAGCTGCTAAATGCTCAACTATGTTCACCAGCTGACTGTGTCTGTCTGCTGTTTGGTGCTGAACAGGTAGTGTACAGTGGGTTTTAAGAGCTTCTACACTGAAAACTGCCGTCTGCACCCGAAAACACAGCTATGAGAGCGGAAGGAGAGTTTCACAATGAGATGAAACTTGCTACAAAGATCCGTAAAGCCCAGGGGAGCTGCAGATTCAGTTGATAATTCTCTGCAGGTTAATCACTTCGAGAGACACTTGTTTTCACCTTGTCATTTGATGCACTGATATTATAAAAAATATTGATTATAGAAGCTTTAAAGTTTGAGATAGATTGAAAAGAAGCATTCAATTGAACTGCCATTTTTTGAAAACCAGTACAAGAGGCTTTTGAGGTTTTCAAAGTGGGAGGCAGGCCTCCCCAGGGGGGCTCCAAACAGTTTCAGGGGTTGTGTCTAGAAGGTAACCAACAAATTGCAAAAACTTGAAAAAACATGCAAAAACACTTGTGAGATTCACCGCCCGACGACCTTTCCTAACCATAACCATTCGAGGTCAATGCCTAACCATAACCATCTCGCAAGAGTTTCCCAAATTGTGGGTTACCTTCTAGAGACGACCAGTTTTGGGGGAGGCTCAGTGAATGGAAGTGAAACAATATTACATTAGTTATCAAAAGATCACATAGAATAGCCTAAAGTGTTACATTTGGTTAAAGAGATAGTTCTTAGATACAGTATTTGTGAGACATTTTACTGTTTTTCTCACTTTACCATAGTCAGAAACTAATAAATGCCTTAGGACAGACCTTTTGTAATGTATCTGGTGTAGTTAGGTGAAGATATGTCAAACAATATTTGACAAGGGCTTGGTCTGAGGGGAGAGCTACAGTCTCAGACTATAAAACCACCTGATTTAGATCAATAAAGTTCAAATGTGGTAACCTGTTGAAAGTCTGAATGACATTTGTAAACACTGGAGCTCGTTCTATTTTCAAGACCTTATTGTTCACACAGCACGGCATGTGCCGTTGGCTGGAACTATTGTCTTCAAACAGGCCAATGTTGAATGAGTGTGCCAATGTGCTCATTGACCTATTTACCAGGTGAATAGTCTGCAGGTAACAATTACGGTTAAATGAGAGCATGTTCCTATCAACTCCACTGCCAGATCTCATATCAGGTCTCTCTCTGTCCCCAACCCAGTAGAGTCAACATTTAGAGGTTTTCTCTCCATACGTGTGCTTTGTGGTGACTGTGCCACAAAAGCTCTGCTGTTTGAATAACACTTAAAATGTGTGTCAAGCCTCTAAAGAACATTCCAATATTTGATATCTGTTTATTGATGAGTCAGTGTGACGTAAACATGCTTCATAGAGCAACCGCCGTCACTTTGACGCAAGCATGTTCTTTCCTGCCGTTTCCTCTCTGCTGATTCCTTCCTGCTTTGGCTCCCCACAGGTGAAACACAAGCGTCAGGTGTCGTACTGAAAGTCGAGCTCGCCGCTTCATGTCTTATTAATGGCCTGACATTTATGCCAATCAATTCACAGTGCTGCAACAGCTCGCAATAAGAGCCACTTAGCAGGCAGATGGGCAGATCCTCAGGGCTCTCCAGAGTCAATGACCAGCGATAAACATGGCTGCTTGGCACATTATCAAACCAATACATGATGGCACAGATCAATCAGACAACCTGACCTCCCTGATAATTACCCTGTAAAGAAACTGAGATGTTTACCGGGACTCAACCCAAAATCAAGACATTTTTGATACAATATCATGAAACGTTTTGCAAATGTAGTTTGATAAATAAAAAGAATAAAATGATGTATCACAACATCAAAAGGCTGAATGAGCCACCCAGGAACTCAAACAATAGGTGTGCTGATGACTGAAACACAGTGTCACGGCAGTCTGTGGAATAGTCACGAAATTTTATCTATTTGATTCGTGTACATAGACATGAATTTCCCTTTTTTTCGTGACGTTCAGCACGACTTTCAACAACACATTTTCATGCCTTATTCTATGAATGTCCAGCAACACGTGATGCATGTGTCAAGTTCCCCTCCAGTCTTTGTAAAATAAAACTACTTAGTTATGTTTTGGAAAAGATCGACTTGGTCAGGCTGTTTTTTGACCCACGCATTCACCCCGACCACCTCCCTACGCGGCGCCCGTGACTCTTTATACTTTCCAGTTCACAATTACGTGGATTACATATGAATTGATTTTGTGCTTACCATCGCAAAAAAAAATATGAAATTCAAGTCTATGTACACAAATCAATACATTCAATATCATGACTTTCACAGACTGCTGTAGGACTGGGCTGGCTGTGGTGTCCACAAAGATTTGGCCATATGTCACCAGAAAGTATCGCAGCCTGATTCACCACAGAATCGTCCTCTCAAACTAATGTAAAACAAATGAATACATGTTTACATCGTGCATTCGTTTATCGAGAACAGTAAGAGGCAAAACACAGCCACTGATGACTGAAATAGAAATAGAAACTACACTAGAACTATTAGATCTATCACCGACATTCAACTGAATTTCACACATACACAGACGTTAAAGAAAAACAACAGAGCAGGACGAGATCAAAGTGATGATTTCCACCTGTTAATTCAGTCTCATTACCTGACAGAGACATGCTCCTCAACCACAAACCAAGAAACTCAAGAAAACTACCAGATGCTCTGAAGTCCTAGGATGATGAATCTGATGTGGCACCTCTCTGCTCGACCCCAAAGCTGCTGATAACAGATCAGGTAGGAGGACACTGATGTGCATCATTTGCATCTGTTGTGTGCTTCCCTACGCTGTGGGGACGGTGGGGAGTTTTGCATACAGGATATTGAGCTGGGACTTTTGCTGTTGATCCTCTACATGTTTATTCAGCAGCAGACCTTTATCTATCCAAATATCTCCCAGTGCTATGGATGGTGCACCATATTGTCCACCTCTCTGGTTCAGGAGGACAGGCGGGCTGCTGTCATCCTGCAGTGAGAAGGTAGCAGTGACCATCTGCCGCACGGGATGAGACGAGCCAATGAAAAACAGCACATACAGTGGGATATTTCACTGAGATCACAAGAGTGGCTGCTTCCTGTGGATATTTGGATGACTTACGGCACAAAAATATTTCACGAGCTGCACTGTCAGATGCTTTGGGAACATCTTGCATCGCTACAATACCGTCATCTGTCATTTGAAGCCATTCTATATTTGGAACAGTGCAGTCGTGCACGAGAGCAGGTTGTCCTGTCACACCTCAGTTTAGGTTTCTATCTGGGCCTATGATGTGCTGCACAATGTTCCTCTATATTGGCAGCATGGAAGGAGGTGCTGGCAGCAGCCAGTGAGCTCATGTCTGAGGCAGCACAGGGAGGACCAGGGGTGAGTCCGCCTCTTCCTCTCCGCTTTTCAATGCGTCTTTTATTCACCTGCAAAACATGGGCAACCCCACCCTGTTCCAACCACACATTAAAAACAGGCACACCCTGCCCTCCCTCCGACTGTAACATAGCACACTTCAGTGTCTCACTCACAGACACACGCCCTAGCACAAGTATGCAACAGCTAAAATTAAATGTCATGCCATAACTGTATTACAGAGTTTCACCACAGTCATAACAGATCAATGACAATGTAGATTTTGTAGAACACAAGCATATCCTTCAAACGTATGCGTAAAAGACTAAAAGTCAGACATCATAAATATACATCTGCACACAACGTGACTACAAAGTGCAGACAAACAACCATAGACAGTATATAAGAAGTGGACGTAGTCACAGTGACATCACCTATTGAATTGTGGACTGCTGTTTTGAAGCCTCAAGTTCAGCATTTGGGCCGTTGCAATCATGTTTTTTTGCAACCAGAAGTGACACGAGAGGGTGGAGCTAAGTACAACCGAACGCCTAGTAAGACATTTTTAGGCGACCAAAACAGTTAACTTTCATGAATTGAAAACACACTGTGAAAGGGTTAAAGTTCTACGACGAAAACACGGACAACTCCCAGACAGAACAACGCCATGGTAGCGACGTGTCAATCACAACGTAGCCGCGCCCTAAAGCATCCCCTGCTTTATGGTCTATGTGACTCTAAATGGGACCATAGTTTACTAAATGAACATCATGCTGTATTGAAGAAGACTTGAAACTAGTGATTGAGACCATAAACTCATGTTTACAATGTTTACTGAGGTAATAAATCAAGTGAGAAGTAGAATCATTTTCTCAAAGACTTCTACACAATCAGACTTATTTTTGAAACCAGAGGAGTCGGCCCCTGCTGGCTATTAGAAAGAATGCAAGTTTAAGGCACTTCAGCATTGGCTTCACTTTTCAGACCCCGGAGTCGCCCACTGCAAACAACCAAAAGCCCGATGCATCTGACAACCAATCCCAGCAAGCCGTGCAGGCCTGGCACAGAGCAGGAACCTCATGTTCCCTTCAGGAGCCCTGCCTCCCTCCCATGTCCCTCAGTGTCTGACAGAGGTGTCAGCAGCCTCAGCATAACAGGGCCCCTCAGCAGGACCTTGGCCCCCTGTTATCACTGTGTGTCTGTGTGTGTGTTCTAGACGCAGCAACGTGCTGCAGAGTGAGAGTGTTGGATTTCCTGACAGTCATTTGCATAACAAATTTAATATGTTGTGATTTGAATCAATTACAGTGCTGATCCACACAGCTTGACTATTGACAGTTTGGGTATATCTAACACAGATGCAAGATTTTAAAATGAGTCTCAAATTTACTATAGCTTCATTTTCGAAAAACAAAAACAGCTGCTCTGTAGTTTTTAGCAAACGTTACTCAAACTTGGGCTGGGCAATATGATGATATATATCATCAAAACAATATAAAAAGATCTATAATAAATATATTTTATATATTGTTTCTATCGCGATATAGGCTAGACCTATATTTATTTATTTTTCTTAAAATGAGAAAATACTCTGTACTTAATATTTAAAGCATAGTATTTAATTCACACAAGAGTATACAAAAATAGGCTTTACCATGTGGTTATTTCATAAAGACTATGACTTTGTTCGAAATCACATACTATGCACTATATACTCAATATGTGTACTATCGTTGAACATACTTTTGTGTCAATAAACAGTAGTATGAATCTTTTCGGACGCATTGAGCAGTAATTTACGTCATCACTTCCTGAGAGCCTCCTTGCCGGTTGGAGACGTGTAACCATGGTAACCGGTGCCAACTTCATGTGACCAAAACGACGGTTTGTGAGAATCAAAATCTGAATTAATTTAAAATATATATTACACCTAGTAAAGTGAAACCTTTTACTTAGGACGTTACAGGGCTGTCCATCAACGTTTGCATTGTGGGATATTTATGCCGCCGTAGTGTCCAGCGTAGCATACTATATTATTTGTGTACTATTGGTTTCATACTAAGGTTTCAGACATGCTAAAAAATGTCATATACTGTTTTAGCGTACTAAATAGCATCTTAGTATGGAATTTCGGACGCAACTTATATATTTATTATTACCAGAAAACATGATATAATGTGATATATATCGTTATCGAGATATGAAATGACCTACAGTATATCAGGAGAGAAGGTTTTGGGTATATCATCCAGCCCGAACTCAAACAGGAGTAAATAGTGTATTTGTTGGGGACTATTTTCAGATGCGGATTAACACACATTTGGTGCATTAAAGAATATTTACAGCAGCAGGACAGTGTATGTGGGATTGACTCAAAAGGTTTTAATTGTAATGGAGTAACATCCCACCCAGTGCAACAGTGTGGCTCATTTATGTGTTTTAATGGACAACATTAGAGGTCAACAATACAATTTGGCTGCACAGGCAATATTTATTAATAGGATAAATTAATTGTTGGTTTTGTTTTCATAAGATTTTTTGAGAAGAAAAATATAGATTATTGTCTGCTTTGAAGTACAGAAATAATAATGAGCGATGAAGACATTTCATAACTGTTCCTTGACAGTTAAGTACAAGCTCCTAAATTACAGCGTAAACTGTAAACAGTTTACAGTGACTCATGCCACAGAAACAAGAGCAGGTGTAATTACAGGTGAAGGGCATGTAAAGGCAAAGTCTTGAAAACAGGCCAACAATAAAATACTCCTTCTGACAAGGGCACCGACTTCCCTTCACACCTCCATGCAGGCGCTTACCGTAGAGGGCCTTGGCGCTGATCTTGCTGTCCGATCTGGCCACTCCACTGCAATGACAAGAAGAGGAGACGGGGTTACGCTGCATGCTCTTCATCTTCTCCCCCTGCACCTCTGGATATCAGTGTCACAAAACTCCCACACTGTCACTTCTTATGAACGTAAACCCACAAAATAGGAGTGATACACGGAGAGAGCAGACTGGCCGGCACTGGATGAGATTAGCCTGAGATTCTGAGCATATGGACCAGCCGGGGAGAGAGAGAGAGGGAGAGAGAGAGAGAGGGGGGAGGGAAAGAGCCTAGAGCCAGGAGCCCAAGCAAAGCAAACAACTCTCAACAGAGCCGCTCTGTGCCCGAGGTCCCTGACCCACACCACCTTCTACATACTGGGTTAGTGATTCTCTCGCGCCTGTGTGACAGCAACTCAGCTTAACTCACAGAAAGGTAAATATATGAGGGGAAGCAGGAATGTGTGCAACACTCACTTGGATCGCCTCGACGGAGGTCCCAGGACACTCATGACTTAAGGCATCCACCTGGAGGCAGACAACAGAGAGGATGAGACTCAGAGAGAGTGGGTGTAAATGAAAGACAGAGAGAGGGAGGGCAAACATTTTCCACCAAAACAAACATGCATCATTTATGCTGCAACCTGGTCTCACGGTAAGGCGTATAAACACCACGACATTCCACGGACATCCTTCGTGTCATGAGTATGCATTTTAACCTTTTTCCCTGTGTCATTTGTACGCCACTTTTTGTGTGTCATTTTGTCAACTAAACTACGGTAACGTCCACAGCTAGGTTCAGGAAACAAAACCACTAACTTTAGGTTTAGGAAACACGTTATGGGGTGCATCTCAAGTCTCTTTTTTGTAATTACCTCGTTCCTCACTCGAACCGGAAGTTGAAGACCGTCTCAAAGCGCTTATTTCTGCACAGAGGAGCGAGGATCGAGGAGTGAAGAGGGATCTCTGAGGAGCCATGAGCGAGGATACACAAGAGCAGTGGTTGGGCTTAAAATAAGTATGCAAACTAAGTAAAATAAGTACGGAAACAACCTACGAAAAACAAATCACAAACAGCAATTGTCACGTGACAAACGTCACTAGCGTAACTTAAAAAACAAAAAAAAAAGGCCAACACTGGACCCATCCACCTCGGCCCCCGCCTGCCCACCATAAGTGGTCTTTCTCGCTTTTTATAGTACGTCACTAGCTCTTATCGTTGCATTTACATACATTGCAGTCAGTAACGAATAGGTGGCGAGCAAACACACGCAATAATCAAGAATGACGTACTTATTGAACGCTAAACACCTTGCACATTATCGTGGCATTCGTACGCCTTTTCGTGCAAACGGACTGTTATCCCTTTGAATGCATAATTGTTTTTCTCTCATTCCACTTTGGGGAGCTCTCATATACAGTCCTTAAGCTTATAAAGCTAATGGTACCTCAGTAAGCTTGTAGATATGGCATGCAAAGTTGAGGCGTAGTCTACCCAACAGCCTGTTCTTCCACTGTGCAGAGCCAGGTGTTGGGCCTGTACCGCTGGTAGTCGGGGGACCGATCTGGGACAATGGCAGACAGCAGGCTGATATGCACTGTGTAATTAGATCCACTCTGTTGACGACTATATCCGCATAGCTGCAATTAGTTAATCTGGTTGGGTTTCACACTCAGCCACGCTGACTATTTGATAATTAGCATGGAGCGCTACATCTAAATCTGGTTAACAGGAGCAGGAAATGAGAGAACCAAACTCTCCCACACCTTTCCCTCTGGGCCTGGAGGCTCTGTTTTGTCTGTCAAGGCATGTAGTGACGAGGTTATGTAATATATGTCAGGTCTACAGCACACACCGTGGCTAAACACACACTGTAGCTAGCCTATGTGGACCCTAATGAGCTGTTACACAACACGGTGGGCTCTGCCTGGTTTCCTTTACGATACTTTACTGATAAGATTCCCTACGTTAATGCCTAAAGTGATGTGTATTTAATACTGGAGATAATGATCACCTTTCACCTTATGTGACTTTCAGACTCCAAGGAGCCATGTGTCTCTTTAGCTCAGTTTGTATTATTGATTGGCGGCGAGATGTTTGGATCCTGTGTCACCAACAAGTATTTTAAGTGTCCTACAAGAACAATCCAACGTGTGTCAGTTTGTGACACTAGGCGTGCTTCCCACAGTGAATATTTCAGTATAATTAATTTATCTAACCAGACAGTTAACATTTGTACATGACAGCGTTATGAGACAGCCATTTCCTCATGGCATGCCTTACCTCCTTTCTGAAGGACAAAACTGCTTTTGCATAATGAGCAGCGGTAAACTACACAAGGTAAATACCGTGTATGACAGTTTACAGGTTACAGGTCGCAGGTGCGGTCACTCAAGCTTATCTCGCAGCGGATCATAAATGTAATCGCCCTCACCAGATAATCTGCTCATATCTGCTGAAACAAAGCGAGGCCAAATCACAACAGCCCTCATAGATATTAACCAAAGTGTTCCTGCAGACAAAGTATTGTTCATGTAGCTCCATGCAACCAGTTTAAAGGATCATCTATAACTAAATCTTAAATGCAAATGAGCAAAGAAAACTAATCCTATTTAGTTTAGTGAGCCTGCACAAAAAGGTAGACTTCCTCTTTCTGTCCTTATCACTCTGGTCATCATGCCTCGGCGCTATTGTTCCCAGCTCTGGCCCGTCGCCAGGTATCAGGAGGAGGTGAAGCCGGAGCAGGACGGGCTGGGTGTCATGTGTTGTCAACCTCACGGCAAGAGGCCCTACGCACACCTCTCCTCCACTCAGCCTAAGGTGCTCATTGTTCAATACGGACAAGCCTTTATTCACAGGTAATTACACGGTATTAGGACAATAATTACACAGAAATAGAAGCAGGGCGCTTATCTTAGACTGACTCATAAAGGCAGGTATGTCTAATATTTAATTCTACCTTTTCTCAAAATTACTGGTTTCATTTTTCATATTTAAGTGGAATGAGGTTAAACAAGTGTCGTCATATTCATACTGCTCTCTGTGACAACAAATCGGAGCGATGAGAGTAACAATGATCACACAGTCTCGAATTTTAAGCTCGTGGTATCAGTCACATGGTCTGTGTTGTTTTCTTTTGTGAACATGTTAAATCTTATTTTTAGACTCCTTGATTTAATCAACATCTGCAAAGTTTCTCCACAATGAATCACACAAAAGCACCGCTTTAAATCTTGTGTTTACCAGAGATGTGCTCATAAGTTTCTTGGAAATAAATCATTCAACATGAAAAAAGCATAAAAAAAATGACTAATCTAAAGAAAATCCTAAGAAATCTTCCTCGACTAAGACCAAAACGATTAATTAGTCAACTAATACACTAAGTGGGGGCAGCCCTACTAATTTTGGATTGAAACTCACCACTTTATCATCTACCATGCTTGCTAACAGTTCATAAAAACACACAAGAATCCCCGAAATCCTCATAAATGAATGCAAAATCTCTGTCTTTGAACATATAAATCAATAACTGTAGCATATATCACAGTGACAAGCATGTCTAAAAAATAGTGTATCATCTTTGGTAATGTACTGCAACCTTCAACCTTCAAGTTTAGCAACCCTGACCAAACAAATCTGCACTATAACATGCGTCCTTCTCACGGGACAGTCAGAGTTTATGCTCAGAGGATGTCATGAGCTGTTTTGCATGACAACAATCTGACTCCAAGTGTAAACAAAAACAAAACAACTGATTTTTAGCAGTTTGAGTCTGAAACATATTTAATGCCTCAACATGATAACTGTGTTACTAGCCTACAAAACAGCACAACTAGACATTTAGCCTCCCTAACAACTGCTCTAACACAATACATATCCGTAGTAACACATCTGGAGCTTCAACAGAGGATTTCAGAAAACAGTGAGAAAGACTGACAACAAGAATCACTACTGGCATGCACATTAATGGTGAAATAATCCCAATGTTTACAGGACTATACAGTGTTTTTTCTTTTAACACAGACTGTTAACATAAGGTCACGTCAGTCTAATACCAATATCAACACCTTTTGACGTTGTCCTACTACAAAACTAGAAAATATTGACAGTGATAGCTTATGTAATATGAGGCTGCTCTGATATCATCAATCTGGACTTTGCTCCACGCTCTTGAGTAAGCATTTTGTAGGATATAACAGTTAGTTTATGTATTTCAAGCCATGCAGCCATCTGGCTGAATCACAGTACACTGTTATGATATCTGGTGATGATGATTCAGGTTTATATATATATATACAGGTCTCTGAATCAGGGCACAAGATGAAATCAGGTCAGATTTCACAGATATGATCCCTATTTGTTTACATAACATGCATAATATAACCCTCCCAACACATATGCCAGGCCAAAAAAACTACTAACAAGACTATGAAATAATCACATGTGATTCATCAAATTAGCAATTAGTGTTCCTCATACTTGGTTGTTAATGTGCAGCGTGCCATGACGTTATTCCTAAGCTTGTTGAACCCAAATGAAAGCACGTTCCTCTCACCGCAGAGCTAAATGCTGTAATTAAGGCTGAGGAAGGAGACACCAGCTTTAAATATGTGACAGCAACATGTTGTTTTCAGCTCTCCTGCAACAAGCAACACCAATACCACATGGTACAGTATGTGAACTATACTCCATAAATGAATCACTTGATCACAAAACATCAATAATGGTGTCTATTAGGAGAGTGGTTAAGTATATATACTAAATACATTATATACTTGAATTTTAATTCCTCTTTAAGTTTTGTTGCATTAAAAAGGTTTGCACTTGAACTGTGAATTTTGAAGAGTTTTTATTAAGTTGCTGGTGTACAATTTATTATGTTAATAGAAGAACAATTCAGTAAATTTGATCTATTTATTTATTTGTTACATTTTTGTTTTACAAAGTTAGGATAATAATCTTTAAGTCAGGCCTGACCCATAAGAGAATGATTATTTCCACACAGTGAGACATACAGGTTATTAAATTACTGTAAACACTGGTATCGGATCGGTACTCTGTATCGGCCGATACCCAAAGCAGGTATCGATATCAGGACTGAAAAGGTCGGAACGGTTCATCCCTATCCATAACTAACACAATGACAGAATGCATGACTATTTTGGTCATGGGTTTCTGTAAAAACATATCTAAAAGCAAAGATCCTATCCGACGGGGGACCCTGGGACAAAATCTTATCAAATGGGGGTCTGTGGTCTAATTTGTGCCAGTTCAGTGGTCCTTGACGTGAAAAGGTTTGAGAACCACAGTATTAGGAGACATAATAAAATAAATCATTCATAATACTTAATAATTAATACCAAACTTTTAAACCAACAAGTCATGTAAGAGCTCAGACAAATACAATTATAAAGTTGAATAGAAATGATAGGCAACTCCACCTGCTGAGGAAGATCATATGATACTATTGAAAGCTCCAGAACAGTCACTGAGTGGACCTTTTGGTGAGATTTGTTAAGTGGAGAGAAAGAAAGAAAGAAAGAAAGAAAGAAAGAAAGAAAGAGTAGTCTATGTTTAACTCCTCATAAGAAAGAAAGAAATAGTAGTCTATGTTTAACTCCTCATAAGAAAGAAAGCAGTAGTAATAGTAATAGTAGTAGTAGTAGTAGTCTATGTTTAACTCCTAATAAGAAAGAAAGTAGTAGTAATAGTAGTAGTAGTCTATGTTTAACCCCTAATAATAAAGAAAGTAGTAGTAGTAGCAGTAATCGTAGTAGTAGTCTATGTTTAACTCCTAATAAGAAAGAAAGCAGTAGTAGTAGTAGTAGTAGTAGTAGTAATAATAGCAGCAGTAGTAGTCTATGTTTAACTCCTCATAATAAAGAAAGCAGTAGTAGTAGTCTATGTTTAACTCCTCATAATAAAGAAAGCAGTAGTAGTAGTCTATGTTTAACTCCTCATAATAAAGAAAGCAGTAGTAGTAGTCTATGTTTAACTCCTCATAATAAAGAAAGCAGTAGTAGTCTATGTTTAACTCCACATAAGAAAGAAAGCAGTAGTAGTAGTAGTAATAATAGCAGTAGTAGTCTATGTTTAACTCCTCATAAGAAAGAAAGCAGTGGTAGTAGTAGTCTATGTTTAACCCCTCATAATAAAGAAAGCAGTAGTAGTCTACGTTTAACTCCTCATAATAAAGAAAGTAGTAGTAGTCTATGTTTAAGCCCTCATAATAAAGAAAGTAGTAGTAGTAGTCTATGTTTAACCCCTCATAATAAAGAAAGCAGTAGTAGTCTATGTTTAACTCCTCAAAATAAAGAAAGTAGTAGTAGCAGTCTATGTTTAACTCCTCATAAGAAAGAAAGCAGTGGTAGTAGTAGTCTATGTTTAACCCCTCATAATAAAGAAAGCAGTAGTAGTCTACGTTTAACTCCTCATAATAAAGAAAGTAGTAGTAGTCTATGTTTAAGCCCTCATAATAAAGAAAGTAGTAGTAGTAGTCTATGTTTAACCCCTCATAATAAAGAAAGCAGTAGTAGTCTATGTTTAACTCCTCAAAATAAAGAAAGTAGTAGTAGCAGTCTATGTTTAACTCCTCATAAGAAAGAAAGCAGTGGTAGTAGTAGTCTATGTTTAACCCCTCATAATAAAGAAAGCAGTAGTAGTCTACGTTTAACTCCTCATAATAAAGAAAGTAGTAGTAGTCTATGTTTAAGCCCTCATAATAAAGAAAGTAGTAGTAGTAGTCTATGTTTAACCCCTCATAATAAAGAAAGCAGTAGTAGTCTATGTTTAACTCCTCAAAATAAAGAAAGTAGTAGTAGCAGTCTATGTTTAACTCCTCATAAGAAAGAAAGCAGTGGTAGTAGTAGTCTATGTTTAACCCCTCATAATAAAGAAAGCAGTAGTAGTCTACGTTTAACTCCTCATAATAAAGAAAGTAGTAGTAGTCTATGTTTAAGCCCTCATAATAAAGAAAGTAGTAGTAGTAGTCTATGTTTAACCCCTCATAATAAAGAAAGCAGTAGTAGTCTATGTTTAACTCCTCAAAATAAAGAAAGTAGTAGTAGCAGTCTATGTTTAACTCCTCATAAGAAAGAAAGCAGTGGTAGTAGTAGTCTATGTTTAACCCCTCATAATAAAGAAAGTAGTAGTAGTCTACGTTTAACTCCTCATAATAAAGAAAGTAGTAGTAGTCTATGTTTAACCCCTCATAATAAAGAAAGTAGTAGTAGTAGTCTATGTTTAACCCCTCATAATAAAGAAAGCAGTAGTAGTCTATGTTTAAGCCCTCATATGAACTCACAGTGGTGTTTTCCAGACGGGATGCTCAAGGTGATAATGTGGGCGAGTCAGTGCCTGCAGCATCAGCCTGCCATCAGCCCGGTCAGGAGGAGGAGAACAGGGAGCTCCGCAGTAAAAGTGGTCGGTATTTATAATCGCTTTTTGTAAAGTAGACCCGTTTAATGTAAAGGCTGTTTCCGTCCAGCACGGAGCTCAGTGGTTTGTTGCCGGTTGCCAGTAACACAGTCGCTGAGGAGGAGGCAGCAGCAGCAGCGCGGGAGCAGGTGAGTGATCCAGAGAGAGGTAACTCTACCTGAGAGGGAGGAGCTCCAGAGACACTTCACCGAGGGTGGGCCTCTCTGTGTGGGCTTTACTCACTCACTTTACATTAAGTCTGACTGCTGTGGTCTGGATGCATGCTGGTGATGCAACTCACTCATCTGTTTTACTATATATTTTATTACCTAAAGCAACAACAACTACAACCCACACTGTGCAGCTTCATTTGAAACCATAGAGTGATTATTCTGGTGTCGAATTACAATGGGGTGTGCTTTCATATCTAATATAATATATTAATCTAGGGAGTTAAGCAGTGGTTTCAAACATTTGGCTTGTGACCTCTTAGAATAAAGTGGCATGTTGATTTGAAGGATTTCTGATTTTTTTTTTTGTATTTCACAAGAAAAAAGAGGAACATACAGAAGAGGAAAAATAAACATAATGTTGTGTAATAGAAATTATTCTTTAATCATCTTGTGAACATCTGATTTATCTGAGACTCTTTGGGTCTCTTTGGATCTTGACCCAAGGGTGGGAACCACTGCTGTAAAGCACGAGTGCAAGAACCCTATGGTTGCAACTAGTGATTATTTTCATTGTCAATTAATTATTATTAATTATTTTCTCAGTTCACTGATTAGTTGTTTTGTCTATAAAAATGTTAGAAAAATGCTGATCAGTGTTTCTCATACCCCAAGATGACGTCTTCAGATGTCTTGTTTTGTCCACAACTCAAAGATATTCAGTTTACTGTCATAGAAGAGTAAAGAAACCAGAAAATATTCACATTTAAGGAGCTGGAATCAGAGAATTCAGACTTTTTGTTCTTTAAAAAATTGTCAAACCGAATAATCGATTATCAAAATAGTTGGCGATTCATTTAATAGTTGACAACTAATCGATTAATCATTGCAGTTAGACCATATGAGATTCCCTGGTGACATTACCAACATTTATATGGCAATAGAAACAGATGATGTTTATAATTCACAAATGCATAGACCTAAATATATTTTATATGCAAACTCTTTGTTTCTCTTTGTGCAGCAAAGCAGCGACTGGTCTAAACTAGCTGGATTCAATGAAAGAGGAGCAACAGTGTGGAACGCTGCCCAGGTTTCAATGTCACCGGCCGGTAAGAATGACCACTCTTTGTCCAGCTATAGTGAGCTGTCCCTGCAAAGAAAAGCATTAACAAAATGCAGTTACTCTCTTCAGTGTATATTATTGTATATGAACAACCGCCTGAATGATTAACAAAACTGACCACATTCCTCATGAAACCAGCAGTGAGAGACGATTAAAAAGGGAATATATAAATACTTGCACACACACTGGCTTGGCCTGCAGTCAGTAACATGCACACAGGGTTTATCCGTGTGCTCGGCTGTTGCTCAAGCGGAGGCACTCTGAAATGTGATTTGTTTTGAAACTGGTTACTTTGGAAACCTTGTCTTTCGGTTTGATCATTAACTTCAGCTGTCAGGGCTGAGAAATCACCTGTTTGAAGAATGTTGGGAAAGAAAAGACTAATAGTTCCAGTACTAATGGTTACAACAATAAATAAAAAACTGAGATCTTCGCCTGAATGAATGAATAGAAAAGTGCAGAGGATCATTAATATGACATCAATACGTGCAATTAAAAGTTTAAGTTTAAATAATTTTTACAGATATAATTTGAGTCAGTGTCAGGTAAAATATGGAGATTGGAACCTGCCAAAATCAAAAATAAATAAATACAATTTAAGATAAATAAAGAAGCAAATTAAAACAGAAATATCAATTTATGTCACATTTTCTCATATTTTTAATATTATTTTTGGTTCATTTAATGGCATATTTATTTATTTATTAATTTATTGAGTCATTTATTTATTTATTTTTGATTTTGGCAGGTTCCATCCTCCAGCAGATTGTAGCAAAACTAAAAGCCCTTTATGGATCAATAGGAATATTGAAGGTTATTTGCATGTATAGTCGAGTGTGACCACACTCCAGTTGACCTGAGTTATTGACTCATTAAATTCCTTAAAATGGAAAACTGAAAGAAAATGTTCCTTTTTTAGTACTAAAATCTTTGTGTCACTATTCAAATCTTAATCAAAACAAGCCTGCCCTCTACTGGAGAGAAAAATGAACAAATGTAAAACTTATTAAATGTATGTTTAATATAAATAATCAATAGTAACACAAATATAGATATGCATCCTCAACACTTGAAAAAAAAAACTATTTAAATATACAGAAGAACATATGGAAATATTAAATAAAATAAAAATCTTTTTCTATGTCTCTATGGCAACAGACCTGACTGCACCAAAGTGAACAGCACAGATGAACCAGCACTTTAAAAAGTTTTTCAACAACAATCCCCACATTTGAAGTATTATTCTAATTCAGTTATAAAATATAACAGTCCAAACAAACAGTTTTCACCTTACAATCATTCAAACTGTCTTGAAGACAAAGTTACTTTGATTTCTGGTTGTACCAAAGAAGTGCAGACGGGCTCCAAGTTCAGTTGCAACATGAAGACGGAGAGAAGGCTTCTTCATGAATAGACACTGAAAGACACAAAGAAGAGCAAATACAGATGTGTTATTCACCTGTACCTGAACAAACTTAAAGCACATGAAACACAAAAAAGTGTGTGGAACAATGTTTAGTTGTCCAAAAACAATCTTGCAAATGACTGCAGGATTAGTTCAGTTCAGTTTTCTAAAAGAATTCATCCACATTGATTTATTCCAGCCACCTGAATAAACAATATCCATCTTTTCAGAATAAAGGGATTGGATTATTGTCCTTGGATCTATCTTAAGGAGGACATTTTGAGGATGTGACGACATTGTTCAAGGTATACTGTATCACTTGAATGAATGCCACCTATATCAATAATTCAAACAAGTCCTAAAGGGAACCCGGGCTTATTGCATTCCTGGACAAAAGCATGGACAAAAGGAAAGCTGAGTGCATTCAGGTGTTTCAGAAACATACGTACGAGATGCTAATTACGCAGACATATCTTGTCAATTAAATATATGGAGACTAACATGAAGGCCAGTTTCTTCATGTGATAATGAAGTATGTTATCTATGTATGATACCAGATATCTTGATTTACTAACCCGTCTATAATTTATGCTGATATGTCAGTCCGTTCTCATTCCCAGGTCGTCAAATAACAACGATTTGTCACGGCCGTCAGCGTTCCATACCAACGCACAAGACACCCTTTAGCGTCGGTATGAAACGCACCTGGCTGTCTATTAACTACAAGGTAAACCCATCCACGTCAATATAAGCGCTCAGAAAATGTGCTGTGGTGACGTAGTTTAAAGAGCAAAAGAGACACACAGGATGGGCTGGAGGGGAGGTGGATGGGATCCAACAACACAAAGCTTTCATCCAGGAGACCGCTGTTCATGTCCCGTGCATTAAGTTTCACTTTCACGTTACAATCAGCTGTTCGTTCATGTCCTGTGTTCACAATGTTCAGTGTCATTTTCACTGTACAAATGTAGTAGTTTTAAGCCCAACCATGTTGTTTTTTCCTAAACCTACCCATAGTGGTTTTGTTGCCTTGAACCTAAGCAAGTCTTTTTGTTTAACTCACAACACTAAGCATGTGTTACTGCAACCGAAAAGTGACGCCGAGGGGTCTGACAAAGCGTCAGTATGTGACGAGTTGGGATGAGAACATGTTGCACATGTAACTGTCAAAAAAAGACTGTTTGTGATCTCACATGTCACATAATCCAATAAAGCCATCTATCATGGCTGGAGAGGTTTAATATAAAATGTCTGTGATGAAAACTTAAGAGAGTGAAACTGACCTGACCAGTCGGGCTAAAGTGCTGAAAGCCACGAATCCATCTACACCGTAGATAACGAGTAAGACACTGCTGAGGATGACGTCTGCCATCAACACGTACGTCTGCCACACCAGAAAGTAGACCGTCAGCAGGAAAGCTGTCGCCGTCACAGTGAGGTTAGCCAGAATATAGCCCTCACTCCCCGTCAGGTCGCCCTTCACACCTGCAGACAAGGTCAAAGACGGTGGAGGAAGGATGTCTGTTAATCTTGAATCTGTTGTGACGATTAAAGACTAAAGATTAAAAGATAAAGATTAAAGATTTATAACAGAAAGTCTGAGTTACAAACTGGGCTCAGGCAGTTTGAAAGACATTTACTAGACAGGGAAAGTCAAACAAAATGATGCTATTATTTTTATGCTAAATGCAGTACCTGTGAGGGTTTCTGGACAATATGTGTCATTGTTGTTGTGTTGTTAAATGATTTCCAGTCATAAATATATACATACATCTGCTTAAAACAAGCATATTTGTCCACTCCCATGTTGATAAGAGTATCAAATACTTGACAAATCTCCCTTTGAGGTATATTTTTAACAAATAAAAAATGTGCGACTAACCACAATTAACTATGGACAATCATGCGATTAATCCCGATTAAATATTTTAATCGGTTGACAGTCCTAAAATATAGTTATGTGTACATAACTATATTGCAATGCTCCCTTTATTACTTTTCTTCTTTCTATCTCTAAGTATTATTTCTTTTTTTATTTGTTGTTTGTAAATGTTTACATTTTTCCCCATGGAAAGATAGAAAATGACAGTGTATTTACATCGTGTTTCTTGTGTATTTATTTGACACTTTACAGCTAAAATTGTTGGTGTATGTATTGAAATTATGTAAATATTGGCTGCCTAAGGTTAAAAAGAAAAATGCAGTCATCAACCTAAAAAAACTATGATATGCTTTGGGAAATGGATGGCAAGCAATGATGTATGATAGTTGCATCATTGTATATTGTATGCAGAAACTGGCATGGCTCTATGCTAAAGTGGCAGCATGTTCTCTCACCACAGAATAGATGGAGGAACTGCAGAGCAGCCAGGAGGAAGAGCAGACTGACATCACCGATCAGAGCATCAGCAGGATAAGACAGCACCAAGCCTGACAGAAACACACACACAGTCTGACTGTTCTGCACATCAAAACACTTCAACAACCATGGGACTGTGTAACATGCTCATCAGCACTCACTCTTTCTGATGATCAAGCCCAGAGTGAACAGGAAATAGAAGACAAAGTAGACTGCTGTCAGTTTCAGCAGTAGCTGGAAAGTAACAGATGACAGCTGGGTGTAGAGTTAAGGTGTTATCGTTCATCCTCAGGCAGTCAGTGACAGAGAGGAGTCTGGTTTAGACGTTAGCGTTACTCAGCTGAATGACATGTAAAGGATACTACACTGGCTGGCCTTCCTAGAGAGAGAGAGAGAGAGAGACAGATTCAAGATTTAAGATTCACTTTATTGTCATTACACTAAGTATTTGCATACACAGAAGGAAAATAAATATTGTTTCTCACAGCTCCTATCAGTGCATTAAAAATGATAGAATAAATAAGTATCAAAATTAACATACCTAAAAATAACAGTGTGATATGAGAACTATGAGGACTTTAAGAACTTTAAACATGCACTATATCTGCAACCATCTTGGACTCTAACCACTGGCACACTTTACACTTACTTTACACTATACATCCTATATATACCACTTTATAGACTGCACATATGTACATACTACATTTAGTTATTGACTGACTGTACACACTATGTTCACCCATTCACTCTATCTTTTATATCTCTATTTATTGTTTTTGCAATTTTTGTATACCTGTACCTCTCCTGTGTTTCACTCTGTTTGCTGATGTTGCTGCTTTGACACCTGAATTTCCCTCTGGGGATTAATAAAGGTGCATCTTATCTTATCTTATCTTATCTTACTTTATCTTAAAAGAATAAAATAAGTAAATGTTTCAGACACAATTTCACACAATTTGCAGTCATACACCCAATTTGCAGTCGTGTTTAGCAGCAGAGAAAAGTGCATTTATGTCCATAGTAAAGTGCTGTTTGCATTACTGTTCCAAACATTGTCTTTGACAAGTGACTAGCTTTAGAAACTGTTCCTGTGTTGATGCTGGGGGTTGGATGTGAGTGTGTGTGTGTGAGGAGGAGACACAGTCCATTTACAATAACAAACATTTTCTTCACGTCCTTTAATGAACACAGTGAACCAAAGTATTGACACGTTTCTTTAAAGTAGCTGTAATAATATCAAGGACTTTGTTAGCTGTTTGATGTAGCTAGTTAGATAAAATGCGTCCATAGCAACCACATAGCAACCATAGCAACGCGTCCACCTACCTGATACGAGCAGCGCCATTTTGATGTTCTTCCTCAGCTTGTTCACTTGATGGATGTTTTCCTCCCAAAGAGATAACACGTCTCTACCTACTGGCTGGAGGATGAACTACAACAAGCACAGTCAAATAATGGGAGAAGTGTATGGATTGTCTTACACTGAAGCAGAGACAGTGAGAAACAAGTGAGTAAAGTAGTCTGTCAGCAGGTAACTAAGGAGACTCTTTGTACGTCGACTGTTACCTAGTGATGGGAATTCCGGCTTTTTTAGTGAGCCAGATCATTTGGCTCAGCTCACCAAGAAGAGCCGGCTCTTTCGGCTCCCAAACGGCTCTTCGTTTTACCACTTCTGCCTTTTTATAATTCAGCCAAATTTAGCGCTGTTTTGACCAATGATTAGTATGTGTGCACATGTATCACTTAAATTATTCAATATGATTATACTAAACCTTATAACTTCCAGAATATCGTAATTTTACATGCTGCTTCGTTTCCAACTGTCACTCATCTTGTCTGAAAAAAACGGTCTGAAAAATGTTCGAAAAGAAAGTCTGAAAAAAGGTTTGAACAAAAAGGTCTGAAAAAAAGTCTGAAAAATAAAGTCAGAAAAATGTTCGAAAAAAGTTTGAAAAATAAAGTCAGGAAAATGTTCGAAAAAAAGTTTGAAAAATAAAGTCAGAAAAATGTTTGAAAAAAAAGTCTGAAAAAAAAGTCAGAAAAATGTCTGAAAAAACAGTCTGAAATATGTTCGAAAAAAAGTCTAAAAAAATAAAGTCAGGAAAATGTTCAAAAAAAAGTTTGAAAAATAAAGTCACAAAAAGGTCTGAAAAAAAAGTCTGACAAATAAAGTCAGGAAAATTTTGAAAAAAAAGTTTGAAAAATAAAGTCAGGAAAATGTTCGAAAAAAAAGTTTGAAAAATAAAGTCAGAAAAATGTTTGAAAAAAAAGTCTGAAAAAAAGTCAG